>JACWGB010000005.1:6980-19360 GCA_019775275.1 Penicillium sp. VS AB III KN
AACATACTCGTTTCCCTCCAGGATCACACTAGCTACTACGTAGATCGTTTAGTATCTTCAATCAAAAGCCTACTACGCTATGCCCTAAATAGCCTAGTTCGGGCCTAATTTGGCCTATTTAAGAAGGCTTTATACGAGCGGGATAATAGGGTCACAATTCTAATAAAAGAAAACCATAATTACCGGGCGGAGAATAAGAAAAAGAAGCAGAAAAGGATACGTACGTATAGACGCATCGAACATCTATTAGGCCTATTAGTTTCGGAAGCTCTAGAGCTATCTAGGCCTAATAAGCAGCCTAATAATACGGTTTAGCCTATTCCGTAGGACCTAGTTTAGCCGGTTTAGCCCGCTATAGAATAACCGCGACGGCGTCAATTTATATACTCTTTATATAATTAGGTAGGGCATCGGTTAAATATATATATTCGGAGATAGTTTAGTTAATTTATTGGCGTTTTGGTAGGTAAAAATAGGTATAAACCGGAATATAGGTAGTTGGGTGATCGGCTCGGTAGTATGATCGGTCCGGCAGTGATTAACGTTATAAGCTTTAGTAAGCTAAGCTTACTAAACCTTTTATCGAGGCTATTAATAGAGTAAGAATATCTATCTATGATATATAGACTATTCTTATTACTACTACTAACGTATATAACGTAACTAAGATATTTATATATTCCTATATAGCTATCGACTATAAATTATACTAAAACCTTATTTTTCTCTCTATAATAACTCTACGATATTATAAAATATTTTTAGTAGCCTAGAACTATTTTTAGTAATTCTATATCTTTTTCTTCGAAATTCGAACTACCTACTAGTTTATAAAAAACTATCGGAATAAAGCCTATATCTTTATAGTTATTAAACTACCTAAGGAAGTCTAGAAATAGGATAAAGTATTAAATAAACTAATACCGAAAACTAACGTATTTCACGGGCGAGCGGCCCACACGGGCGAGCGGCCCAGCTACGCGGACGCGTCCCCTATTTTAATCTTCTACTACCTTCAACCACTTACCATGCCACCACTTCGATCTCAAAAGGCTCAAAAATCCGTTGAACAAGAGGGTAGGATCCTATTAGCTATCAAAGCTATCAAAAAACAGGAACTCTCCTCTATTCGTAAAGCTATAGCGACCTTTAACATACCGCGTACAACCCTCCGCCGACGCCTTATAGGCTACCAATTTCGACATGAAGCACGCGCTAACAACCATAAATTGACCCAATTTGAAGAAGAATCGCTTGTAGAATAGATACTGTCTATAGATCTACGTAGAAATCCCCCCCGGCTAAGCATAGCTAAAGATATAGCCAATTTGCTACTCGTAAGCCGTAGAATAGTTCCCCCTCCAACCGTCGGCGTTAATTGGGTCTCAACCTTTATTAAACGGCATCAAGATATGATTACGAGTCGATTTAGCCGTCGATATAACTACCGAAGGGCACAATACGAGGATCCGACCGTGATTCGTGAGTAGTTCGATAGCGTATAGCGCGTAGTGGCCTAGTACGGTATCGCCGATAAAGATATCTTCAACTTTAACGAAATAGGCTTCGCGATAGGCCTTACTACAACCGCTAAAGTTATTACTCGTGTAGAATACTACGGGAAGAGATCGATGCTATAGCTAGGGAATCGTAAATAGGTAACTATAGTAGAATCAATTAACGCCGCTAGTTGGCACCTTCTACTATATATTATCTTTAAGGGCAAGGTCTTTATCGAATCGTGGTTTGATAACCTCCCGGATAGCTAGAAAATCGACAAAAGCGCAAATAGATAGACTACGGATAATATTGGCCTTAACTAGCTAAAGAATTACTTTATTCTATATATTTATAGCCGGTTAAAGGGCAAATATCGGCTACTTATCCTTGATAGCTATAGTAGTTATTTAACAGCTTAATTCGACTAGATTTACAAGGAGCATAATATTATACCGATTTGTATGCCTATATATTTATCGTATTTACTTTAATCGCTTAATATTAGCTATTTTGTACCCCTAAAGCGAGTATATAGTAGGCTTATAGAACGTAATATACTACACGGAATCGATTATATCGATAAACTTAACTTCCTTGTCGTATATCTAGAAGCCTATATTAAGGTATTTAAAGCGGCCTCAATACAAAATAGCTTTAAAGCTATAGGATTAATACCTTTTGATCCTACTTCTATGCTTACAAAGGTCAATATTCGAGTCAAAATACCAATACCCCCCCTAAGCCGTAGAAGCAACTCGTCGACCGACTTCGTGCCTACAACACTATATAACGATAAATAGCTACGTCGGCAAGTATCTTCGATCAAGGCTTTAATAAAATATCGATCGTAAAGCCCTCCTATACCCACAAAAGCAGCTATTGATTAACTAATTAAGGGCTATTATATAGCTATACATAGTGCAGTGCTTTTGGCCGAAGAGAATCGAGACCTACGTGCTATAAATACAAGGCAAAAGCAAAAGCGGTCGAAATCAACACGTTAGCTACCCTATAATATAGTACTAAGTACTATAGAGGCTCGTACGTTGATATAGGCTACGCAATGCCCTATTGAAGCCGAAGCTTCAACCTCGATAGAGATAACAAATCAGGCCAGTACTCAACCAAATCGGGCTCCATCAAAATGTAGTAGATACGGAGTAATAGGGCATAAGATAAATAGATGTCCGAAGCAGTAGCTATTAATTCAATTACGTTGTGGTGGTTATATATGCAAATCAAAAATGGTGACTGTAGATAGGTGGGCCGCTCGCCCGTATAGGCCGCTCGCCCGTATAGGCCGCTCGCCCGTGAAATACGTTATCTAAATCTTTCTTAAGTAATATAAACTCTAAGATATCTTTAACTCTAATAATACTAAAGTTATATCTTCTTAGAAATCTACTAATTTTACTATCGATATAATTCCTAGCGAAGATCTATTATATAGCCTAATCTACTTTCTATCCTAATTAGAACTCTAAACCCTATAAAAGTATCTAGAGAAGAACTAGAAAAATAGATAAATCTAACCTTTAAAAAATCTAATAGGCGCTTTAATCTTTTTTATCCCTAAAAAGAATAAAGGCCTATAACTATAGAAGCTTAATAAGATCTCTATTAAAAACTAATACTTACTACTACTTATCTTGGAAATCCTTAATCGGATTATTAATACTACATCCTAGAGTAAAATTAACGTCTAAGACGCCTATTACTATATCTATATTAAAAAAAGCGATAAATAGAAAATAGAGTTTTAAACCTTATAGCTACTTTAAGTATATAGTTATATTTTTTAGACTAATTAATATATCTACGACTTTCTAAAGCTATATCTATACTATATTTTAAGGCCTTCTCGATATCTACTATATTATATATCTCGATAATATCTTTATCTTTTTATCTAATCGTAAATCTTATATAAATTACCTCCGATAAGTCCTCGAATAACTCTATAATATAGAAGAACTTTACGTAAAAATATCTAAATATATATTTTACTAAGACTAAGTCGAATTCCTAGGATATATTATCTTAGCTAAAAATATTTCGATAGACCCTAAATAAGTCGCTATTATTACGTTATAGCCTATACCTAAAAACTTCTATAATATCTAGGTTTTTATTAGATTCTATAACTTCTATTAGCGATTAATCTATAACTTCTCTAGAATAGTATAGCTACTTATATCGCTACTAAAAAGAAATAAAAATAGTAAGAAGCTAAGATAAGTCTAGCTTTTCGGTACCGAAAAGGCTATCTTTTACTAACTAATCGATACCTTTAAAACTACTTTTATTTTATAATACTTTAAATCCTAATAGCTAATCTATGTTAAACCTAATATCTTAAAGTATAGTATAGTAGCTATAATATCGTAACCTAACGATAAGAGCTATTAGTATCTAATTATATTCTAGTCCTAAAAATTCTTAGATATAGGAATTAACTATAGAACCTTAGATTAAGAGTTTTATACTATTATTTACTTATTTAATTACTAGTATTACTACCTCTAGAGAAGTATTTATTAAGTTAAAGTCCTCTCTAACTATACTAATCTATAAGATCTTATATACTAAAACTAAATAGTAGATAAGCTAGATAGTATATATACCTTATAAGTTTCGATTTTATTATCAAGTATCGATCTAGGAAGATAAATCCTACTAATACTCTATCTAGAATATTTAAAAAGACTAAGGACGCCTAAGATCCTAATCTTCTTATATCGTTATAATTATATTTTATAGATAAAAAGAGGGCGCCTAGCTAGCAACCTATCTTTATCTAGTTATTAAGTATAAAAAACCTAATTAGTCTTAAAACCTAGTTTAATATTAAAGATAATAGAACTATCTCGAGGGAATACCTATTTTAGTACCTATACCATAAAAGAGATCCGAAAAGAACTATTATAGAAATAGTTAACTAGGCTATCTAAGGCAATTTATACTATAATTATAGTATATCCTAGGATATATTAAATAATATTAAAGCTACTAAAAAGGTATATATTTTTAAAGTAACTACGAGTATAGATCTATTATCGGAGATTAGATATATCTAGAAAAAGGATCCTAAGACTTAGAGACAAAAAGCTATTATTTTACTAAGAGATCTAGGCCTATATAGCTAGACTATCTTAGAAGATAGTATAATTATATTTCGAGACTACTTATATATACTATCAGCGTAAAATCTTCGCTAGATATTATTATAGATCTACTATAATAACCTATTAGTAGGTTACTTTAGTAGGAACTATACTATTCACCTCCTAAAAAGAAAGTTTTACTAGGTTTAATCTTATAGATAACGTATAAGACTATATCGAAATATATATAATTTACTAAAAGGCTATAGTACTAAAGTATAGGCCTTATAGTAAGCTTAAAAAATCTTCTAATTCTTATAAGACTATTCGCTAAATTAATAATAGATTTTATTATAAGCCTCTTAAAGATAAATTTCGAAGAGCGATAAGTAGACATAATACTAGTAATTATAGATCGATTTATTAAATACTACCTATTCTTCTTAGTTAATACGATAATAGATATAGTAGAACTAGCTAACGTATTCGGTAAGCGAGTAACGTACCTATACCTATCTACTAAATTCAAATATATTTATCCTAACTAAAATACTATGAAATTAATTAAACTAAACTAGCTTCTCTATCTAGATATATCTCCCTTCTATGCCCTAGGCGCCTATATATTTTATATCCTCTCTAGCCCTATATATAGGGCTATAAACCCTCCAAACCCTACTTACTAGACCTATTATTTTAGGCTTTAATAGGCTATATACCTAGTTAACTAAGTCTATTTTTACTTCTACTTCTTATTAGTAGTATATAATTTAATATTTTCTTTTACTAGAAGTATAGTATTATATAGAATAAGATAGAAACCTTTAATAAGTTAATTTAACGTATAATCTAGAACACTTAGTAGACTTCGTAAACCTATATAAAATAGAGCTTTAATTAATAAAGCCTATCGATATATTTTTTTCTTAGTAGAAAAGTTTTTAGTATAAAATTATAGCTTAATTTACTACCCTAGGTTAGGGAGGGGAGAGAGGGTATTAAGGTTCGAAGATAAATATGAGGCTTCGAGAGTACCTAATTAGGGTAGAAAAGGACTAAATTAGTAGTAGTAAAACTATTTTTAATAGTCTTTAGTTTATATATCTTAATTTAGGTAGATAGATATATCTTAAGAAAATTAAGCTTATCGATATAATTAATATTAAGATATATCTTTATTTCGACTATCCGACTATATAACTACTTTAATACTATACAATAGTTAATATCGAGCGGCTATAAAAAATATAAAAAGTATATAGGTATATAGATTAGAATAATATTATATTTTTTTATAGATTTAGTCGAATCTTAAATCTTAAGATTAAATAGCTTTTATAACTATAGAGGACTAAAAGCTAATACTATCTCTTTAACTATAAAGAAGTCGATAGAATAAAGTATTTTTTAAGCTATCGAAGCCTAATTTTATTAGAGGTCTATCTATTTAAGCTTACTTCGAATCTCTAATTCTCTAGAAGATTATCGAACTAAAATTCGATAAAAACTTTACTTTTAAAAATAATGTATAGAGAAAGTACTTAACCTAAAATATTTATATACTCGATACTAGTTACCTACTCACGATTCTTAGGTTATAAAACTACTTATTAACTATAATATTTAGCCTTCGTAATTATTTTTATAGTCGTAGTTAATCCTATTATAAAACCGATCTTATTAAAGTTATAAATATCGTCTAAATCGATACTATAATAGTCTCGATAATAGTTTTTTATATAAATATAAACTATTCTTTGATAACTTTAGGTCTTTATATTTCGTATATTGGTAATTATAGTATCTCGAGAATCGGTTTAAGAGTTTAGAATATCTTTTTATAAAGTTATAAACCTATTTTTCTCTAACTATTTAAACTAAAGTAGTTCTATAGGCTTTAAGAAGAAGATTTATAGTTTTTTATATAGTAGTCTAAGTTATATTTTATCTTCTATATAAAACTTTATCTTTTGATAGTATTTTACCCCTAAACCGATAGTTAAATAGAATAGATAAATTAAACCTTAGAATATTACTTATAATACTCTATTAATATAAAGTAACTAATATAGCTATCTCTTTTATAAATAGCTTAATTTACTTGTAATAGTATTTATAATATAACTACTAATATATTACTATTTAACACCCTCTTTAGCTATAACCTATCTTTTTATTTATACGCTAAAAATAGCGCTATAGAAAAAAAGACTTTAGCTACTATAACCTAAGCTAAGAACTAGAAGCTCTATATAGAAAGTTTATAGAGTACTAATAAAATATTAATAAATTGAAAAAAAAAAGATCTAGTTATACTATTAATAAAAAACCTATAGTTAGCTTAAAGTCGTAAGAAAGTTAGCGCCTAGATAGATTAGTTTATTTAAGATCTTTAATTATAGTAGTTAGTAAACGTATTAATTAGCCTTTAAACTATAGTCTTCTTACTATTAAAGTAAAGTTAACTTAATACTAATCTTTCTATTTACTATTTACTATTTACTAAGGAAGAAAAGTATAAAATTAAGAAAGTTAAAGATAAAAAGAAGTTTAGCTAGTTAATAACTCTATTACTTAATTAAATAGAAAAGCTAGCTATTTAAATATAATTAATAGACTCTAGACTACGATATAAAAAATATCTAAGAAAGTATTAAAAATTTAACTATTCGAAATACTATCGCTAATAATATAATATAGGATTATCTATAGATTTCTACTAGCGAAAAAATAAGATACTAGAACTTCTCTACTAAAAAATCTCTTAATAATATAAAATAATATTAATTAATAATCTAAATATAAAAGAAAAGTATTAAATAGCGAGTTAAATAGCTATATATATATTAGAATTATTAAGGTCTACTAGAATAGTAGTATCTTTTGTAAAATACTTAATAAAGACCTTCTTAATATTTTCTTAGAGAATCTTTCGTATTACTACTAAACTAATAAAGCTTATATCGTTTTTTATAAAGCGTAAAATAGTATAGTTACGAAAAACGACCTATTTATAGTTACTAGGATCTTTAATAATAAAAATAAAATATATATATAGAAAAATAGTCAAGTATAAGTTATAGCTTTAATAATAGTAGATAATAAATTTTTTATAAATAATTTATTAGTAAATCGAGCTCGAATTTAGTAGATTCGAATATCTATAGCTATATACCTTTTTTTCCTAGAAAGATTCTAGGAACTTTAGTATATCTTCTCTACCTACTTAAAGGTAGTAGTAAAATAAAAGAATATAATAGTAATATAGCTAAGAAATATAGAGAATAAGTCTATCTCTAGATCCTAGAAGATCTATAACTATATATAAAGCTATAAATTATTAGTAAAATACCTACGAAATATATTTAAGATATTTATAGCTAAAAAGTCGAAGAAATCCTTAGTTATACTATAAATAATCTCTTATTATTAATTAAATCGGACGTAAAACGAAAAAAGAGCTTGAAATATACTAGATTATTTATACTTTTTTTTCTAATATATTAGATATACTAAGTAGATTTAGTACTATCTTATATATACTTTATAGTAAATAAATTATATTTTTTATAGAAAGTATTAGTTATTTTCCGAAAGTATCTAACATACTATAAGTTATATACCTATATAATCTTATTATACTTCTTTAACTTAGCTAGAATCTTTGATATAGTCGGAGCCATAGTGAAAAGAATCGATTTAGTAACGAATTAGGGTTAAAAATATATAAAAAAGTTAGAAGAAAAGATAAAGAAAAAAAGAAGTTAGAAGAAAAAAAATAGAAAAGAAAAATAAAATAAATAAAGTGTCTATATATATATAAATAGTATATAATTCTATATATTTTTAACTTCTTTTTCTTTATTATTTATTCTATATCTTTAATATTTATAATAAAAAAGTAATATCGTATTAGAGCCTAAGAGAGATAAGATATATATATAATCTATAAAAGTAAAGATCTAAAGCGTAAAATAGTAAAGCTATAAAATAAATAAGAGATATTATAGTAATTTCTACTGATATAATAAAGATATATTTTTAGTAAATAGACTATATTTTTAAAAGACTTAGAAAAATAGAAAGTCGAGATTACTCTACGATTTAGGTTCGATAGGACCTCTTTAAGATAATCTAAGATATTAATATTATCGATATAAAGGTTCGTAGTACCTTTATAGAGATAGGGTCTAATATAATAGTAAAAATACTTTTTATAATAGCTTACTACGTAGTTAATATGTTATCGAACTATCGGATAATAATTAGCGTTATCTTTAAGCTTATTCTCTATCTAGCTTCTCTAGATATCGAAATCTATATCCTTATAGTTGTTTATTATTAGTAGATTAGCGATCTTTAAAATATATTTAGTAGTACCTTTACTAAGCGTACTCTAACTATAAGTTAAAGGGTTTAAACTAACTAATAGACTAAGTTATTCTATTCGGCTTTAGCGGTCTTAAGACGTTTCTTTATATCTTTATATTTAGCCTAAATATCCTCGAGTTCTTAGTCGTAGTTTATCTACGTAGCGGTAACGTTCTTTATCTTTTAATCTTTAGTATTCGTAGAGATCGTGTAGAGACGCTTACGCTTTAGAATTATATTAAAGAGGCTCTTAATATCTTTATTAGCTATCTTCCTAAAACTATTGATATTTACTATAGTATACTTTAACTAAGAAAGATCTTAGTATTCGTCTTCGGGTACTAGAGAGGTTCGTAGTAGGTTTAGATATCGGATTTTAACTAAGGTCGGCTTCGGTTTATCGTTATTTATAGCCCTTAGCTAGGGCTTAGGTCTTTTCGATTTATAGACTATATCGTCTATCTAGGTTCTAATTCGTTAGAATCGGTTTAGGTTCTAGGTTTAGTTTAGGATATAGGGTAGCTAGCTTAGTAGAGCGTTAATTATTAGATTAAGTATTATAGAAGACTACTTAAGTAGGATAGTCGACCTATAGTTAGGTAAGAAGAGATATCTAGTAGAGAAGTAATATAAATAAGAGGAATAATAGGATAAGAATAGAGACTAGTTCTTAAAGAAGCTAATATTAGAAGAGATAGGATACTCTCTTTTATTATAGAGAGCTAATATAACTAATATATGTTAGGAGTGATGGCTATGCCTACGAGCAAGAAAGAAACTAGAAGGCAAAAAACTTATAAAGAGGGAAGAATCTAGCTATATATAAACCCCTAGCTATATAGAAGCTAGAGAAGGTAGAGAAGCGGTAAGATACGACTAGTTATAGCCTTACCGCTTTTCTAATATACCCCCCTAGCGACTATTATAGCTAGTATATACTAATCCTTACCTAAAAAACAGTAGGAAAAACCGATCGTTATAATTTATCTATAGACATCGTAAAAACTATATAAATTTTAGCTAATTATAGGCTCTTAATTAAAATTCAATTTATCTTAAGCGTATTAATGTTATATATACCCCCTAGGCCGTTTATACTCTTTAGTATATCCCTAAATATATTAAAAGTATCCTTTTCTAGGGGCTTCGTTAGCCTATCCGCGATATTTATTGTAGATAGAATAATTACTAATTTTACCTATTATATCTCGATAGCATAACAGATAATATACTATTTAATATCGTAATAACATATCGTACGACGATACCCCTTCTAGCTCGCTAGGATAATAGTATTATCTGAATTAGTATAGATAGGAACTATATTCTCGGGGTTCTTCGTCGGTTTATCGCTATTATAGATGAAGGGTCTTAGGCCTATATCTCTAGCTAATTTAGCTAGGAAGATAGCTTCGCGGACTATATCCTCGTAGGCTATATATTTAGCTTAAGTAGAAGAACCTACTAGTACTACTTGTTTCTTAGATATCTATAAAATTAGGGTTCTATTAAAGAAGAATATCTAGCCTAACGTATTTTTACGGTCTAGGTTGTCTATAAATAACGTATTAATATACCTAATAAGGCGATCCCTAGATACTCTAAATACTAGATACGTATTTAGAGTCCTTTTAACGTATCGGACGAGGTATTTCCTAGCTATAATATTATCTCTCGTAGCCTTAGTAGTATATTACTAGAGCTTAGCGACGGCGAGAGCTATATTAGGTCTCGTCTTGCTAGCTAGCTATATAGCTTTACCTATAAGCTCTATAAACTTAGTAAAAGTAGTAGGTAATTAGACCTTATCTCTTAGTTTATCGGTAGGCTCTTCGGTCTTAATTAGTAAGCTAATATATCCCTTTAATATAGGGATGGATAACTATAGGGGATATATTAGTTATAACCTAGCTTTTAATAAATTCTTCTATATAGGCCCGCTAGTTAAGGATAACTAGTCTATTATTAAACTTAATCCTATATCCTAGAAACTTCTCTAGGGCGAAGACCTTTATCTTAAACTTATTACTAAGTAATAGAAGTATATCGTCGATCTCTTAATCGGATCTTATAGCAACGAGAGTATTATCGATATAGATAATAAGATATAATAATATATTATACTTAATATAAATATAGATATTATTAGGTAGTAGTTTAAAGCCTAATTCTACGAGGGCTTCTATAAAATAGTTATACTATAAGAATATAGCCTATTTTAGGCCGTATAAAGCTTATACTAGTAGCTATACCTTATCTTAATTCCTAAAGCTAGTAGGCTACTTTATATAGACTACGTAGTCGTCGATAGCGGCGTTAAGATATATAGCAATTATATTAAACTACTTTATTTTTAAACGCTACTTCGTAATTATATAAAGATAAAGCTTAACGGCTCGATCTATAGCGATAGGAGCGTACGATTTATCAAAATTATAGCTATAGCGCTATCGATTCCTATATACGACCTATTAGGCCCAAAATTCTTTAAGATAACTATTAATATTATCTTTTATATCGTATACCTATTTCCCTAGTAGAATCTACGTATTTAATAGTCTATCTACTACCTTATAGGCTTAGGCGTCGGTAATTTTTACCGATCTATGTCTCTATAGCTTTATATTATTTATCTACGTAGTCGGAGGCTATCGTAGCTTTATAGGAGGTAGGTATAGGGATAGTATAGGCCTTAATATAGAGTTCGGTTAATATAAAGTATAGGCTAGTTTTACTAATATTATCTTCCTATCTATTATTTATAGCTACCGAAGCCGAGGGCTTTTAGGTTCTATACTTACTATAATCCTCGCTATTAGTCTTAGTAGCGCTAAGCGATTTCGCTAGACGTAAGGTTGATATTAGGGCTAAACTTAGTACTAAGCTTAGGGATTTAACCTAGTTAGATTAGGATATAAACGCTCGGATGCCCTTACTAGAGGGTCGAATATAGGCTACGTCGTTCTAATAGGAAGGCTAGTCGTCGGTTCTAGGTAAACTAATTCTAGCTAAAGGGCTCTTAGGGGCTTATTAACGCTAGATAGATATAGGATTATATCCTCCTACTCGACCTACGTAAAATTATTGCTCTTTGTTGGCTTAGAAATAGGGGTATCTAGAGATGATTATATAGAGGTCTATACGTCGTATTACCCTCCTAGAAGGATATATCCTTAGTTACTAGTATTTTCTTAGATATAGGGTTATAAATACGAAATAGATACCTATTCTCCTCTTTATAATAACTAATAAGATATCCGGCCTACGTATAGGGCTTTATCTTTATCGCTTTTACCCGTTTTTCGGGGGAATATTAACGTAGGCGGCGTAGTACTAAGCTCGTAGATAGCTTAGTATAGTAGGTAGTTCTCTTATACTAAGGTTATAACGCTATTTTTCTAATAG
>JACWGB010000050.1:0-232282 GCA_019775275.1 Penicillium sp. VS AB III KN
ATAAGGTTTATCTTCCTAGAGTAGTATTTAATATAGAAATTAAAAGTAGATAAAAGTAGGTACTACCTAGCTTATCTTCTATTAAGTTTTAGTTATTTTATAAAAGCCTAGAGATTAGAATAATTAGATAAAACCTTAATAAGGTACGTACTTCCTTCGAGGTAGTAACACTAGTATTTAAAGGACTAAATAATAGCGAAAAGCTTTGAATCTAGTATACTATAGTTAATTTCTATATTATTAAACTTCTTTAACTAAAATATAATAGGATACTAGATACCTCTATTATTAGGCTAAGAGAAGATTCTAGCTATAGCCTAATTAGATATATCGGTTTTAATCTTTCTAGGTCTTTCTAGATCGAAATATTAGAGTAGTAGTATAGTCTTAAAGGTATCGAGAATATAGTAAAATACTACTATTTCTATAGATATAAGCTCTAAGGTCCTAGGCTTCTTACTATTCTTACTCTTTTTTATTAGAGATATTAGTAGGAATATAATCTTAGAGTAATTTCGGATAAAATACTAATAGAAGTTATAGAATCCTAAGAATACCTAAATATCTTAGAAGATATAAAGAATTAGCTATAAAAAGATATCGAATACCTATTATAGATCTATTAAGATACTTTCCGAGAAGATAATAAAGCTAAGGAATTCGATCTAATCTTAGTAAAAGGTATATTTACTAAGTTTTATATATAAACTTATAGACTTTATTTATTTAAGGATTTAGTAGATATAATTAGTATATATATTATAGTTTAGTAAGAAGATTAAGATCTTATCTAGATATACTACTATAAAAATATCGAGAAAGCTATAAAATACGATATAAATATATAATTAGAAGATAGCTAATATATTAGTAAGGCTAAATAGTATAACTATATATTTAAAGTAGCTATAATATATATAGAAGACTATCTTCTATTTATTACTTTTCTAGATATAGATCAATAATATATATCTTTAATATTAAGCTTACTAAACTATTTTATACCTATAAAATAGTTAAGTATCTCCGAAATAAGAGAGATAAGATAGTAATTCTTAACCGAGATATAGTTAAGTCTATAATAATCGATATATAATCGGAGTCTACTATCCTTCTTAGGGGCGAAAAGAATAGAAGTACTTACTAAGCTTTTTAATAGTCGGATACGCCTATTCTCTAGGTTTTCGTCGATATATTAATATAGTTTTGCTAGTTTATTTTATAAGAAGAGGTAGATTAGACCGAAAAAGGGAGTTTAGTTAGTAATAAATTCGATAGTATAATTAGTATCCTTAAATAGGGGTAGAGTCGTTATATTTTTATAAAGAAAATATTATAAAATCTCTATAATTTAGTAGGGATTCTAGATAGGTCCTAAAGAGGTTAATTATTGTTATTATCCCTAGGGATCTATATTTCCTTAGGTAGTTTAATAGCTATAAAGATATAGGCTAGATTATAGGAGTATTTAGTAAAGGTATAAGATTTCTTAATTATAATAGATAGTACTTTAAACTACTAAAGGTAAAATACTAGTATAAGGTAGATATTTAGAGCTTTAAGTATTATTATAGAGAGAATAATAGGACTACCCTATAAGTTAGGGTTATAGTTAATAGCAATATATAAGTATTTAAAGGGTTTAACTATTCTATAGGAATTAGTAGTAGTAATTAGGACTCTTTATATACTATAAGTAGGTATTACGAATCTATTAATAGTTTTAATATCTAGTCTAGATAACTTAGCTAGCTAAAGTTTATATATCTTAATAAATTAGATACTAATAATATTAATTTTAGTATAGCTATTAAGATCTATATATATTTTAGTATTTTTTCCATTTAGGCCGCCGCCGCCGGAAACGGTAGCTCCCCAACCCCGGTTTAGCGCCCGCCCCTAATCCCCCCGGGACGGATTTGCGTTGTATTCCCCGAGAACGGATACTTAGTAGGGCTAATATATACCTACTAACTTAAAATAGTAACTAGGATAACGTAGCGCTTCCCTTACCTATAATTCTAAAAAAAAAAAAAAAAAAAACTATCGCGCCTTAGTCCGTTATCTACGATCCTATATAGTTTTCGGTAAACTTAAGCCACCTCGTTATCTCTAGTCTGCCTTAAGATAGATACGCTATTTTTGCTATTAGACGTAGATACGAGTTTTGTATACCGTACGCGAAGGAAAAGCGGTACGCTTTAGGAGTATTAGGCGACCGGACTAGTAAATAAGCGTTAGATTGGAAATAGCTAGAAGTTAGCCGGCGTGATAGGTTATAGTATATAGCCGTACCTTAGCGAAGGCGGAAGGTATATACGTATCTTTTCCTCGTTTAGTTATCCCAACGTAATTCCCTATATACCTATATACTAGTAGGCCTAGTATAGGCAGTATATACTTTGTCTACGGCGATAAGAATCGATTAACTAATCGCGAATAGCTAGTAGCAATTCTATTTCCCCCCCCTCCCCCCCCTAAAAAGGTAGGCGGGTAGCCTTAGTCTATAGTTTTCTAGTATTATATTTAGGGCGGAGCTAAAGGACGCCTAGTCTACCTTAGTCAACTTTCGGAGGGTTATATCGTATAAGGGTTATAAAGGCCCTAAGCAAATTAAATAGTATCCTTATAGGATAGTTAAGATTATAGAAAGACTAGCTAAGGCAAATTCCGTTTTGCTACGTATCGTCTATATAAGATACGTATACCTTCTACTAATTATTAGAAGTTAGCCCTAGAATAAGTAGCCGTAAGAAGTAAGTAGTATATGCCGAGCGGCCTAGGGCTAATATTATCCGCTAACTAGAACTCCTACTCGGGGTTTAGCTTTTATAGAAGAATTTCCTCGGTCTTTCCCTAGGGCTAATTTAGATCTATAAATAGACGTCTTTTCTACTACGTACCTATATTAATCTAGTAGTTAAATAATACTAATTTTCCTCGTTTCGCTTTTTTTATCTCTATGTCTTTCCTCTTAGGAACTAAGACTATGCCGGTAACCCTTAATAATATACAATTCTACTATAGCCCTTCGAAGCCTATAAAATCGCTATATTTTATTTTTAATAGCAACAAAAACGGTTCTTATACTATACTATTAGGTAAGCAACCTCTATTCTTCGGTAAATCGGTCTCCTCGCCGATAGATAACTCGATAATAGCCTCGACTTACTTCCCTTCTCCGGCTACCGATATAGAAGATACAACGTATTAGTATATAGCTAGGTCGCCTAACCTATTTAACTATAAACTAGCGAGATCCTAGGGGGTAGCAACGCTATCGTTGAATATACGGGATACTAGTAATAGAGATATATATCCTTCGCTATAGGAGCTTAAATATTACCCTTAAGATAGTTCTAACGAAAAGATACCTAGCTACGGTAAGTTTAAGGGTTAAACTAGTCTCTATCCCTAATTGCTAATCTATTTAGAATATAGTTCCGTCCTTATTCGGTAGAAATCTAAGCAAACGTATAGAGTTAGACGATTCGGGCTCCTTCCCGAGACCCTATTTAATTTGTATAAGTCCTCTACTATCTACTTAGTCCTCTTCCGTTACTTTGCTTTTACTAGTATCTATATTCTCGGCCCCTAAGATTATACAATCGTATATAGTAGAAGATATTTAGCGGAGATAAAATTAGCCTTTATATCGTACCTACTCTAAATCTTTTAGTTTAGCTTATACTTAGGATACGTCCGATACGTCTACTATATTTAGCGAATATTCTTCTAATACCCTACTTACTTCTATCTTATCCTACTTAGATATTGCCTCTAAAAAAGGAGACGATAGGAGCTCCTATATTTCTTTACCGGAGGATTGTCCCGACAACTTTTCGGATAACTATAAAGGAGCAAGCTAAACTAGATTAGTTTTAGATTATTCTACTAGAACCGTAGCTAAGTTAGGCCCTTCTAGACTAAGTACTATACTATATATTAATATACCCGATTTTATAGATCTCGAATAAGCTACTAGGTATATATCTATTCGTTCTTACTCGAGAATACCTAGCGTTTAAGGCGATAAGAACCCCGGTTTAGCTATTCCGAGAGAATATAAAAGAAAAGAACGGCTAATATCTTCGACTAGAAAATAAGGTCCTTTTTATAAGTTATACTACCTATCTATAGCTATAGTTATACCTCCGCTACGGCCTAGGCCTATACGGAGTATACGCTTAAAGCCAAAAACTATTCTATTAGAGGCGTATAAGAGCAAAAGTAGCGAGCGCTTTAATAATTCTTTGGACGAGGACTTTACGAGCGACGTAATCTAATCAAAACTCTTAGATATTAAGGACTCCTTAGAGGAGAAATACGGTTCTCTAAGTACGTCTACTTCCTACTATCCCTACGATACGTCCTATAGTCCGTCGACTAGCTATTACGAGAGCCGAGATATTATTAGGCGGGCAATACTTACTATTAAGAGCTAGGGATCGTAGCCTACTTTCTTTATTATCCTCGTACCTAATAATATTCCCTCGATATTATATATATCCGCGTAGAAAGTTTCCTACGATACTAATACCCTAGGTAGAATTATTAAGCGGTTAGTTAGCACAACGCGTCCGACTCGCGGGAAAAATTATTTAGCCGATAAGGACTACTTACTAGTAAAGTTAAAGGAGGAAGGAACGTTGATATAGGAAGAAATTACGGACTATTTTCCTAGCCGTACTTCGTTAGTATTATAAGTACGCTATTCTACAAAATTAAAGTACCGGAAAGCCTAAAGAAGCCGTCCGTAAAGTCGGAAGGGCCAAAAGAAACGATAAAAATATATATTTCTATAGAGACTATCACAATCGAAAAGTATCCGTTGACTTTATATCTACTCCCGCTCCTAAGTAGCTAATAGTTATCTAGCAGTACTATCTATAGCGGACGATATCTAGCTAGAGATAGAACTATATTTATGATATAGTCGTTAAGGTCTCCCGGAATATCCTCTATAGTTAACGCTATCTTTGCCTTTATATCTAAGGCCGCGAGTTAGGTAGGCTTATTACTAATACTAGGCTAAGATATACTAGACTTAAGGATAGGATAGCTTAAGAAGAAATAGGTAAGTAGGTAGAAGGGCGAGAGTCCTTTTTCCCTCTTATTCTAGAGTAATAGCTTTAGGTATCCTAAAATAGTTAAGAGAAGGTAAGCCGAGTAGACAAGTTACTAACTATTAACCTATCGGCGTATAGCTTAAATACGGCTACTAGTCGGGTAGCTACTACCTAGGTAAGAAACGGGTAAGCGCCGCTTTAGCGTCGCGCGACTATAGGTAAGTAGGGTAAGTATAGAATAGATAGGGTAAGAAGCTAGGTAAGAATTACCCTAGCTCTATTAGCCCCTTTAGGAATTAAGCGCTATTCAAAATATCTTATGTTTTATAGACCTAATTATAAATTCGCTTTAACTAGTTTAGACTATTCGTATAAAATTGAGTTTAGAATTTATTCCGTATTATATATAAAGTTAATACCTCTTCTTTACAAGGGAACCTAGAGGCGCTTTCGTAATAGGAAGCGTATATACTACCTAGGATATTAATCTATCCTTTAAATCTCCTATTCGTAAAATTAATTACTTATGTCTTCTTAAGGATCCTATTAAGGCTCCGAGCAAAATCGTAGCGTACGAGGTTATCCTAGATATAGTAATCTCGATCCGTAGATCTAATAAGAAATATTGTAGTACTAATATTTCTTTGTTTCTTACCTTTAATAAAGAATATAGGTAACCTAAATTCCGTGTTAGTCTTTCCTACGTATTTCGCCTTTACCCCTAGGCCCTAGAACGACTAGCAAGTAGAGCTCGATTAAGTTACTAGCGTAGGCGTAGACGATACGTAGATATATAGTTATCTATAAATAGTATCGTCGTTTCGCGTACGGTAATCGGTCTCGATAGATAAGCTAGGCAACTATTTATACTATACCCCTCTATATTACCTATCCGAAATAGGATATATAGATTACGGCTAATTAGAGATATTATAGAAGGGTAGCTTACCCGCTCGTTAATTAGGTTAGTTAAGTAACTAACCGTTGTATAGTAACTAATCCTTATTATATAGCGACGAACGCGTTCCGCTCTCTCCGACCTACTTAATACTACGTAACTCTTTAGCTCCGATTCTACTCCTAGCGTAAATAAACTATACCCTAACTTTATCTAGACCTCTTACGCCTCCTATAGTAGCTAGAATTACTCTACTAGGGAGTATCCTTAAGCCTCCTCTTATACTACTACCTACGGAAGAAAAACCGTTGTTAAGGAGTACTTAAAGCGTAGTAAACCTACTACGACTCTATCTAGTAGGTTATTGGCTATAACCTTAGTAGGAGCGTCGACTTAGACCGGACTAATATATATAAGTATTGCGTATATTGGATTCTAACGAATCTCTTCGAAATTACGTAGAAGACAAAGTACGGTAAGTATTCCTACGTTTTCGCTATATTAACGTAGGCGTACTTAGATAGGTATTTATAGGTACGACTACGATCCTTGTAGTTATTGCCTAGCAATCCGAATACTAAGTCCTCTCTATAATATATTTTATACGAAGATTATCGATAAAATATCAAGACAACTAAGATAATTCGAACGAATCGATAGGCCTATTACTAATTTCGCTAAGGAGGTTAAGTATTTTGCTACTTCGCGAATCTTAATACCTAAGGATACGGGGGATAGAAGATAGACTTATTCTAGATAGGAACCGGATATATTATTTAGCTACCGCTAGGCGTACTACCCTAGTATAATTATAGAGGTATACTATTTATAAAAGAGCCGACGAGTCTCCTACCTAGCGGATAAGTATATTTTAAATACTAATAGAAGTATAAACGCGGTTATTGCCCTCGATATTAATTATAGAAAGTCTAAGAGAGCGACTATTACTATATAGCGACCGGAATATATAACTATCGATAGTATAGAGAAGTTCCGGGCGACCGCTATAGTAGAGGCATAAGTATAGTTACTTTAAACCGGGGTCTCGGACGAATAGACGCTAATAGATAACTAGCTATTCCGGATAGACTCTAGCCTTCTAGTTAAAGGAGGTCTTATATAGCTTTTACTCGAGGACTTTACAACGGAGATCTCTATAGAGGGCGCGCTAGCCTTAACCGAGAGATTCTTATTATATCGGAGCAACTCTATGATTTTCTCTCTAGCGCCGAAGCAAGGCAATAGATATAGACGTAATTCTAAGGTTTAATCAATCGGGTTCGACTAGGCGTTTTAAAACGTCGTCGACCCTATACTTCCCTAGAATAACTAAGCTAAGAAGACGATAGATCTATTGAGAAGGAAAGGGAGAGTAAACGTAGGCGGCGGAGTAGCGACTACCGTCCTAGTTCCTCTAAGGACTCGAAGAGTAAGTCTCGTTGATCTTATAGATCTTAGCTAGTTCGCTTTACAATATTACGACCTTAATATCGGAATCTACTATAGAATCTATTATTGAAGCGGATTGTTATCCTTAACTCCTATAATATAGTACTAAGCCTTGGTTTAGAAAAGAGGTAGTCGAGAGCAATAAAAAAGTTGTTTAAACTATAGCGTTAAGAACGAAACGCGTTCGGCTAGCCCTACTATATATAAACAATCTTAGCTTCTATATAAAGAAAGTCGAGAGTAAGAAGTATATAGATCAAAGTTGGCTTAAGTTAATCTTCTAGAAGTACCTTTACTATAGTTTAATTATATAGCTCGTATAGACTTATAGCTTAAGGAGTATATATAAGACACTAATAGGAGTAGGTATTATCCGTAGAACTAATTTGAAAGTTATCGATAGCGTGTCGAACGAGTATAGAGCCGATATAGCTTAACTTAACGTTTCTAAGATATCTATATACTTCTTTTTCTCTTCTTCTATAGCTAGAGCTATATTCGTATATTTTTAATATAATATAGGTATATTATATTACCTATAACTTTTTAGTCCTTAATCTTATTATTACTAGTACTAGGACTATAGGTCTCTATAGAGCTATACTATAGAATAACCCCTATAGCTAAGTTTTCCGACTACCTAGTATCTTAAGCGAAATATATTACTAATCTTTACTAGGTAGAAATACTCTAGCGAGTACCCTCGTAGCTTTTTCTCCTCGAGTTTGTTGTTTAGGTCGAGAAGGATACCTACCTAAGAAAATTTCCTAGCTAGAGAAGGCGGTCGCCTAAAGATAGACTATTTTAGTCGATACGTAAGGCGTTGTATTATTATTAGGCTAAGTTCGTATAGGATTAGGGGTAGTAAACAAAAGGGAGGTAGTAGGTTACTTAGACTACGGGCGGTAGGATTTAGACGGCTAAGGCAATTACGTAGTTTTAAGCAATATATAGGACCTTAACGGACCTTAACCTATTGTTAGCGAAATTGGCAAGGATAGATTATAGTTTATCCGGCACTCCGGGAGGAAACGCTAGTTTAGTTTGTTATTTACCTAACCTATAGTAGAGTATTATATAACTTAGATAGGGTAAAAACTAGTTCTAGATTATATAATAGTTATATAATCTATATAATCGTATAACTACCCGACTATCGGTCGCTTTAATCCCCGCCGTCACCCCGCCGCCCTTAGGTATCTTAAATACCTTCGCTCTTAAGTCCTAACTACATTGTCCGTCTTGTCGCTATAGCGATTCTTAAAGGTCTTATCGCTTTACTCGAAGAATCTTTAACTATCCTAAATCACGTCCGAATTTCTCTTATGCTATATATATCGCCGTTGGAGACTATAGCAGCTATCGTAGCTACTAAAGTTAGATTATAGATAACCTAGACATATTATAATCGATACCTATAGCTCTTTATATTACCTAGGAGTAAAGATAACGTACGCCCTATCGTGGAATACTTGCTCGAGGTATTTTTCTAAATTGCCTCTAGTACCGATATAAATACTAATTCTCTTATTAAAGGATAAAACGAAGTTGTAGTCAATTTCTAGTAAAACCGGTATCACTTTCCCCGATGATCCGTGGCGAGCGGTAGTAGACTATTATCCCGTCGTTTAGACAAAAAGGGCAGGGAAGCTTAAGCGACTATTTCCTAGAAAGTACTTAGTAATCCTCGGGCTAGAATATATGGATCATAATAATAGGTTTCCAAAAATCAATCAGGGTCTATTATCACCTAGAGATTATGTTGTCGTATCCGGGGACAGTGATATGCAGTTGACTAAAGGTGGAGGGGGTACTTCTTTGTTTATTCTGCTAAGCCCGAATTGATGCTATGTAGTATTATTATAGTTTGGACCAGGGCACGTTAGGAGGGCTTTACGGCCAGATCCTAAGGTCTCGAAAACCAAGCGCTGGAAATATCAACAGCTGTGGAACGTTGACACTTCGTCACAGAACCCGATTAATTTCATCCGCAATTGCATTCGCATTCTCTATAATCAGCGAAGATAACTGGTAGAGAGCACCAATACATAGCAGAAATATCCAAACGTGTCCTTATCCAAGCGCGCCAAACAATACTGAGACCTTATCAATTCCCATCAACATGATAGGCTTGATGATCGCTCGCTTGCAAAGCTGAAACCACACCGTTACAAAGGGCCTGAACTGCTCGTTTTCGATCCCACAATACCAGTTTCTGTTCCTCGCAAAGCTGCAGAAGGATGTCACTGTCGCTTGCTAGCCACTCATTCAACTCTTGAAGCTGTCGCTGCTCATCCTCAAGTCGCATCTTCTCGGCAGATTTGACGACGTAGCATTCCCATAGGCAAAAGTACAGGTCAACCAGTTTCAGGGCTGGCGTAGCGAGGGTGTCATTGTATTGTAGAATTTTCATAAACTCCGCCGTCAGGGCACCAGGTGTCACTGGGAACTGCAGAGTATTAGCGTATCTGTTCATTTCCTGCCGAAGAGGGTATGACTGACCTTGGACTCGATGATTGTGCCGTTTGAAGATTCTTGTGGGTGATTTTCCAAGGACTCATCTTCTCCATCTTGGGACATCCGACGCTGTCTCTTGGCTGGCCGCTCAATTGGAGAACGCGAGGTGGGATTGTCCATCGTGGCTGTGGAAATGAAATGGAGGAAAAGTTCTGCTCGAGAGCCTTTTATAAACCGGCAAGTCACAGCAAGGCTGCTGTGACTGCACTCAATAACCCCTCGGGTCTGGTTTTCAACAGCGCTGAATAGTTAAGTAAACAGTTACCTCAACCGTTGATGCTTGATCTCACCTGTTGTTCACCCAAATACTCAGTTATATGAGGAATTGGGCGACAGGTGAAGCCTTACAACATACATTGCAGATGATATCCCTAATGATGGCCTGCAAGTGTATTCCTGATGCATTCGATCCTAAATCGAGTAGAGTTCGTTGAAGTTAATTGTGACGTTATTGTGACTGCGAACCATCTGAACGACGGTGATGCAGATTTCGATTTCAGATAGTGCTTCATATCACGAGAGTTACCTAAATTAAATATCACTCGCTTTTACAGACCACGGCCCAAGTGTCTCCCTGGCAACGGCGCCAAAATCGTTTGACCGGAGTTATCGTCTTCTATCCGGTTCCCAATGATCCTTCGGATGTAATAGTCACTTCCCAACTCTAAAGTTCTCCTCAAACTACCATTTTATCAGTCTTCTACACACTACAAGTGCAAATACAATTGGGACTTATCAAAAAAATGCTAACTTCTTGTTTCCCAAAGCTTAAGCGAAAGCTTCAAAATTCATTCAAAGTCTTTTCTCCCAGTCGATCAAAATATCTCCCAGATATCCCTGCCACCGCTTCTGAATCCGAACGCACGCGGCGATCAGCTGCCCCATCCCCAGAGGTGTCCCCAACAAACATAAAAAACCATGAAAAAGAAACAACAGACACCCCGATTGACTTGCAATCCATCACCACAGAGCGTCACAAAACAGAGTCAAGCTCAACTCATCATCTGACTCAGATCCCGCGAGGAGAGTAGCAGGCTGCACGGGTGGGTTGTGAAAAAGCAAAAGCTTTCGGGTAGCCACTTCCGTGGGAAACATGCGACAGTTGCCAGAGAACGTCAATCAACTTTCTTTATCGGAGAACACCGTGCTTATCACTGGAGGCATGTAACGGATACAGCTCAACTGAAGGGGTTTCTCGTCTGGAAGAGATCCGGACGACGGATTTTCACGGCTCCGGCCAACCTAAGCACCGCTCGATTTGCCTCTTCGGGCAGTCTATCCTTGTTTTTGAGAAGGCCTCATTGGGGAACACGGCCATGTCAACGCTGTAGGGCATGCTGCTTGGCCACGCATGTACCAATAGAGGCGAATCATGAGTTTCCGATTGACCCATGACATCTTTGGCTTGATCCAGGCGAGCATCTAACAAACGCAAAATTCGGTTGGCCCACACCTTTCGTCGAGAGCTATGGCGTCTGCACTCAGAACAAAAAAATTGCTTTGCAGCCAAAGATAATCTCTGCGCTAAAGGATATGCGAAAGAAGACTTCTGGGAGAGCTGAAAGCACAATACTCCATCTATCCGGGATTCAATCGGCACGGTGGTTTGACAGTGATTCCCGTCATTTGCAACCCATATGCAACGCTCACGGTGCAAGGGATCGTCCAATACTTGGCCCAATACCCGTTGGAGATGAGTAGGGTTCCAGGCCATGATGAGGAATAGCTGCAAACGCCTCGGGGTGATTGTGAGATCTGGGGTGTAGTCTTCCGGTTGGAGAGTTCTACCCTCGAGTGGTATCTGTGATCAAGTAGGAAGAGTGCAATATATAGATGCTTGAGAAAGCACGTAGTGGGACTTTTCATCTCGCTGGCCCTTACATGCCTGAGCATGAAGTCTGGGCTTATTTGGGGACCGAAATTTCTCGTCTCATTCCTGGAAAGACGGTGTTAATTCCTGGGAGCTCTAGTCGCATTGTTCAAGATTAGCATACGCGATGCGTGGAGAAATGATACGCGGGACGTGCGTCTGGGCTCCCTTGAACGCGAGGAAGCCGCTTCTTGCTCCCTTGTGCTACGTCATGTATCCAGAGTCAACTATAGTTCTTCTTTCTATTCATTAATCATCTGGAAGAAGCTGCCCCCCTCGATGTATATGTGAGACCTCACATCTGGACCTTAAGACTCTGGGAACACCCAAATGCTTCCTAGGAGTGCGTCAATGGCCCCCAGGAGACTAAATCAAATGGGTACGACCTTCGCACCTAGAGCCTTGAGTTTAAAGCAAATCATAACCTCACACCCACTTCGAACGGTCTAAAGGCAACTCGTAATCTTGCTGACTACGTTGCCTACAGCGGGAGCCAGCGATTCCCCCAACGCATGGTCGTAATGTACAGCCACGTTTGCAATTGATGTAAGCAACAGTGATCTGGAATACGACATTCCTTCTCACAGGCCACTGATCCGCTGTATAGCGGTGCATACTGCATGAGAATGCATTCTGCGACGTATTGACTGTTTCAAGGGAGAACTTCCATGTCAGCTGCCTATGTCGGTATATCCTCCCACGGCGATGGCATATAAAGCTGTCGTTGGAACGCTGCAGAGATTGCTCAGTACCAACACCCATCCGAATCATTTTCTGCCTTTGCTCCTGATACAATGTCTACTATACTGTCTTGGAATCCATTTTTTGTCTGCGGGATCCCCCACCGCGGTCCTGGCTCCTGTTGCGGGACGACGAAGAAAGGCGAGCCGTGCAAAAACTCGATCAAAGTTGAAGACACCAAGATAGGCCATCAAAAGTTGACCACTCTTGCCAGAGAGCCGTTTGATCTGCCAAATTTGCAATCGAAGCTCTGTGATGTTGCCAAAGAATTCCTCTGTGTGAGATGGCATCGCCAGACCAACTGGGCCAGCAGTGGTATGAGGCAGCCGTCCACAATCAGGCACGAATACCACAGGACTCTTGGATTGCCTCCCCGTCAGTTGCTACTCATACAAGTCAGAATCATATATCGTCAACCTCCAGGCGACGCCTCACGGAATCAGGCAACACTGACCGGTCGGCCCCTCCTCGGGGGATCAGACAAGACTCGCTGGTTCCCCCGTCAGATAGCTCCGAGCCAGTGCAGTCAATCAATTCCTTTGTCACTGCTGCAATGCTGCGAACGAATAATGTTCCGTGGCAAGTGTCGCCGGCTCGACCAGCTATTTTGTTGTCGGCCACTAATCTCCTGGCTGGTTTCCAAAACTTGACGCTCCAGAGTCTCAGTATGAGTGAGGAGGTCAACGACATCCACTGTGTGTTTTGCCTGGCCGAGGATGGAGACCATGCAAACGAGTGCGTGATCTTGCGTTGTGGTCAGTGCCGAGCGCTTTCTCACCTAGCCTGTGCAGAAGAATGGTTGGAAAGGCGCCGTGTGGGATTCGGCACGTCATGCTGTGTCTGGTAAGTATAGGTCATCTCAATTCTGCAACGATCAGGATGCTGATGGTTACAGTCAAAACGAAGGAACTCTAGATGCTTTGATTCGCCCACTCCAAGTCCTATCATCGGATGCCGAGACACATTCTGTCCAAACGGCAAATGAACCATCTCCTGATGGAGAACTCGACACCGTCAGGATTTCATCACCAGACGATCCTAGTCAGAGTCAGCCACGTCAGCGGTCAGTGGGAACCCCAGGGGTATCAGTCGAGCATAGTAGCCGCCGGCGCTCAGCCAGACTAGCAGGAGCTCATCTGCCGCAAGACTCTTCTACCGCTACATCGCTTCGCCGGTCGGTACGACTGAATTTCCGCCGAGCGTAGGTGGTCACAGTTTTCGCGTAGGCGTGACAGAAATGGACTTGAATTTTGAGAAGCGATCGTCAATCACTCGCTCGTGATGCTACTCGGCATTGGGGTATGCAAAGCAATCAATTGAGAGCATAGTCGTGATATAGAGAACTCCAGTGAGATAGGAGTTTGGAGCAAGTAATGGTTGTAAACAAATGAAACGCTGATCAATATAAATTGCACCGAGCCTTAGGCGACCGTTCCACCTTGTAACTGGCAGGTAGAATTTCAGGCACACACATGAAGCATATAGACAGGATAATGTCTGGGAAGCCTTGGCTTTCCCTTTCCGTTTTAGTGCTCACCCCTTGCCGCTTTTTGCTCACTGGTGCCAGAGCTGATCGGGACCCGTCATTAGTCATCATTTTCACAGGTCCCGTTCAACTTTTCACGGGTCCCGCTGAGCTGGAACCCGACCTCTAAAAGCCCGTTAAATACTCTATCCCTGTTACAGTGCTATGATCCTAAGATACGCCATCACACTAGGGGGGCTGCCCAAGCCTATAGGAATTTTCTCTATAGAAGTGGGAGTGAAATTTTGAAATTCCTATGAGACTTGCCGAGGGGTCTACTTAACAAGCAGAATGCTCCTTTCTTCTCACGCGCAACCTTGCCTTGGGATTTGTAACAAGTTCCAAGAAAACAGGAGTTGCGTCCTCCTCCCTATCCGCCCTCTCAAACTCATAGTTTTGGAGTATATGAGCAAGTAAGAGCTTGATTTTACTCGATGCGAAAAATCTTCCAGGACAAGCGTGGGACCCAATGCCGAATCCGAGACTCTCCATGGTGGCTGTGACAAACTGTGACGAGTGCTCCTTTCCGGGCTCTTCGCGTTGTTTGAGGTATCGATCAGGTCGCCATTCTGCGGGGTTTGAATAGAACTCTGGATCCCACATGCGCGACATGTTGGTTCCGATGATGGCGCCTTTAGGGATGAAGGTGCCATCGGACAGGGTCACGTCTTCGTTTGCGTATCGGTGAGAAAGCACTATATTTGTCAGCTTTGGCAATGAATATGCGAGAGCAAAGCCCGACTCACGGGAACCAAGCGGCTTCATGCGTTGCGTCTCTTTCATCACACTATCAGCGAGCTTCATACGATAGAGGGAGGTCTTCTCCCAACCGCCCTCGCCACGGACTTCTTGCGATTCTTTGAGCATCGGCTCAATCCATTCTGGGTGCCGGCAGAGTTGCAGAAGAATTTGAGAGGTAAGATCAGAGGTTGTGTGCACTGATGCCATACTGAGTGACAATTGGATATGTGCTCCATGATAATCCTTGCCCTTGCCTGTGGCGACCTGGTGCATCCAGGTGATAGCATCATTGGGCATTTCTCCAAGTCCCTTCTCGGCCAGCGCAATGGCTTCCAAACGTTTGGCGATGACGGGCTCGATGATTTCCTCGGCACGCTTGACTTGTCGACGAATCTTGGCGCAGTCTTTTAAGAACCATTGAACGTATTTTCGAGACCATTCCAGCCACCGTCGGATTACTCGGACGGCGTGGAAGACACTGGCAGTATACCCTTGGGTGTTGGCTATCCATTCTTTGTTTTGGCAGAGTTCGGGGCCGAGGAAGATGCGAGTTGAAACTTGTGTGACAACGTCGCGTAGACTGTCCATCAATTCAACTTCTTGCCATTCTTGTGATTCTGTTAACAGGTGGTTCTAGCCAGAGGGAAGCATATTGACATACCAGTGCTTGTTCCCCACCGTTCATCGAAGGCCGCTTTCGTTTCCTCTGCTAGGTCGTGGGTGAATTTGCCTTGAGATGGTGTTAATGGAGGATATAAACCCGTGGTCGTTAATAAACATACTCAGGTTTGCGCTCAATTTTGACCGAATCATCTGGATGAAGATACTCGGTGCACCCGGCTCTTTTACTGGCGATAATCCCTGAAAACCAGGCAAAGTACCGGCCATGGTTTTGTTGACTACTTCGCTGGCGGTGAAGCGTGGATCACTTTTGATCGGGTCTGATAGGTGAGGAGGAAGAACAATTCTTCTCCCAAAAGATCCAATAAGCTGGAATGGTCCATTGTACTGGTGCTGAAGTCAGCAGCTTTACTTGATCGTTGTATGAGGTCAGATCCTACCTTTTTATATCCTTCTCGAAGAAGTTCGGGGGCGCTAGAGGCACATCTCTTCACGGCGTTTGTATCGAACCATTCATCTTCCCTTTTGTTGACAATCGGAAAATAGGAGCTGTGCCATTTCACTCTTAGCGCAGGAAGCATAAGATTTATGAAGCTTGAGAGCAGTATGATAGGCAGAGCTGTCCATAGCAATGGTCCGATGTTTTCGACCAGCATATTGTTCTGTTTCAATAATCCTCAGTCTCGGATCCGGGCTGTGAAGAGTCCTGCACTGGCTGAAGGATTATCTTATAGTGCGACAAGGCGTTTGCTTATTTTATGCTGCATACATTCTAAGCCATATGTTGCTTACGAGGTACATGGTTCATTTCTGGATCAGGTATAGTGCCAAACCCATTACTTACCAGGATTCGGTGTAAGATTCGGCGTTTCCGGGGTTTGATTCCGTCGCCGATACCAATCCCGAATCACTCCGATATCAAAGAACCGACCTCTGGGATATAAATGGCCCGAAAGACTCCACTGAGATGGTGGCAGCGCATATTCAACGGTGTATAGAAATTACTTGAGATTTATGTATTGTGAAAGGTCGAAGAAACAAGTGAACAAAAATTACGTAGGAAGTAGAGTGGAGATATGCCCTGATACCAACACGTGTCTTCGCATGACGAGCGGTAGGGGTGAATGAATGAATCCCTTTTCAAGCTCCGATCACCACACCCTCACCACACCTTTTCCCGCTCCACTCTAAACCTCCCGCGTCGCGCGCATTCATCAACGTCGCAATGTCTGCTCCCGCCCCCATACAGAAAGGCCCCCAGGGCATCGACCTGATCGGTCGCTTTGCCTTTGCTGGTGCTGTTTGCTGCTCCGCCACCCACGGTGCCTTCACTCCTGTCGATGTGTAAGTTGGCCGGCTCTTTGTTGTCGCCGGGTTACTAACAATCTCTCAGCGTCAAGACGAGGATCCAGCTTGACCCTACCACCTACAACAAGGGCATGTTCAGCGCTTTCCGCCAGGTCATTAAGAACGAGGGTGCTGGTGCTCTCTTGACCGGTGCCGGTCCTACCTTCGCTGGTTACTTCGCCCAGGGCGCCTTCAAGTTCGGTGGATACGAGTTCTTCAAGGCCCAGGCGGTCAACAGCGTCGGTCTCGAGAATGCGCGCCAAAATCGCATTGCCATCTACTCTGTCTCTGCCGCCGCAGCCGAGTTCTTCGCTTCAATCGCCCTTTGCCCTCTTGAGGCTACCCGTATTCGTCTCGTCTCCACCCCCGGCTTCGCCAACGGTCTTATCGGTGGTTTCGGTAAGATCCTGAAGAATGAGGGTGTCGGTGCGTTCTACGGTGGTTTCGGACCTATCCTCCTCAAGCAGTACGTCGATCCCAAAAAAAGCCTTATGGCGTCAAAAGCAAAAAAGAAGAAACAAAATATTAACATATTAATAGGGTCCCCTACACCGTGACCAAGTTCGTCGCTTTCGAGAAGTTCTCTGAGCTGATCTTCGCTCAGTTCAACAAATCTAAGATGTCCGACAGTGCTCAGACCGGTGTCAACCTTGGGGCTGGTCTCCTTGCCGGTTTCGCCGCTGCCATCGTCTCCCAGCCTGCTGACACCATGCTGTCCAAGATCAACAAGACTAAGGCTGCCGCAGGTGAGGGAACTGTTTCCCGTCTCATCAAGATCGCTGGTGAGCTCGGCTTCCGTGGTGCTTTCGCTGGTCTCACCACTCGTCTTGTCATGGTTGGTGGTATCACCGCTGGTCAGTTCGCCATCTATGGTGACATCAAGAAGGCTCTTGGTGCTACCAACGGCACTGAGATCGCTAAATAAGCGTCTCGTTGACATTCCAACATTTCGCATGGTTTAGATGGAAGGAAAAGGTTTTGGTATAGAGACGGACGTACTGATCAACGGCCTTGTTTAAAGTTGAGTTGGAGACGGTCTACTTTGTTACTGCAATTACCTCAAGATGTGGAGCCCTCTCATTCTCGACTTTAGTGTATAATCGCATTGGGCCGACATAAGAACCCCTACACTCTGGCGGGCGTTATCACCTTGTTTCTGCGACTGCAATAGATTGTGCATTCTAGCCTCCGCAATTTTCTGTCCCTATACAATTGATATCACTGGTCTTGAGTTCTATTTGTTTCCACTTCTTTTTGCTCCAAACTTCGCATCTATGCATATTGTCTCATCGTGTTATCGAGATGGACGGTTGACGGCATACTTATCGTGAGTATCGGTGCGTCAGCGCACAGTGAACATTTTTGACATTAACTCACCCTTTTGCTCATTGCGTTGTACAGCGATCGTTTGACCAAGCCACGGTATCAACGCATTCTAGCATTACCATGATCTCTACGCTGCCAACTCCTTCAGGACGACCGCCTCGCAGATGAAGATCGGGAGGAAAGTGATTCAGGCTGGAAAACTTCCTATAATGGACTGAACATTTGCATTGATTGCTTGATCTAATAGCATTGACGTCTTGTCACATAAATCGTCTAGGTAAGATGTCTTTTGTCTAGTCTTTCTAAAGCCAATAGATTCTGGTGTGTCCGACAGAATCAAGAGTGATGGTTTGACAAGCCTAAGATAGCGGCACGACATCGTTGGAAATACATCGGAGCCGATTTGCCGGTAATACCTGCCTCATCCTCCCATGTCAGCGCGACAAAGCGAGCTGGCAAGGAGGGCCTCAAAGAGCGTGCATCTTTTAGCGCATGCTGATCTAGCCCCGCTTGTTCGGGCGAAGCCCCGGAAGACGTACTCCCGCCACCTAGCTCGGGAGGTATCCCAAGCAATTGTTCCATTGTGCCAAGCAGCCCGCTACCAATTTGGAGCATGGGGATCGCAGAATAAAGTGCATAACCAAAAGGGTCTGGAGGAACGTACAGATCCCTCAGTCTGAGATTCTCGGGAATTTGATATATGCTAGAAAAGAGACCCCCTGGTATGCCAAGGGCATTTGCGCTCTGCGTCGCTTCTGAAGTGCTCAAAACCGTAATATAATAAATACTAACGAAAATCTTAAAATAGCCCCCTAGGATAGTTATAGCTAGGGCGAAAGGACCTATACTTTAGGTACTATACCTAAACGCTACGATTTAGACAAGGAAATTTTAGACTAACCTAAACTGTATATATTGCAAGGTTAGTCTTCTCGAATACGCTTAAAAGTCTAGCCTCTTTTTAATACCTAAGGACTATAGGCCGATCGGAAACCGACAATAAGGCAGTACGAGAGGCAATAGACGTATATAAGGATACGGATATTTATACCGCAACTAAAAGAAAAGGCCAAAATAGCGTCGGTATATATACTAGTTTACTACTAAATAGCCCTAACCTCCTAATTACGTATAGTAAGGGTAACATAAATACGATAGTTAAGAAGCTACTAGCTAGCGCCGTTCCCGAAGTACCTATAGCCAATAAACTAAATAGCCAATCGATTAGAGAAGACCTAGAAAATATACGATATACTATATCCTATCCCCCTAAAGATAGCGATAAATACGAAATTTAGCACAACCCTAACCAAAGCCTAGCTTCTTATTAATTACCTTTAAATAGAGCTTCTACCGCTCTTTAATCTTCTACTCTAGACCAACAAGACGAATAGTCGTTACGTATCTTAGTCGTAGCCTTAGAGGATTTGCCTCTATTAATAGTATATATAACTAAACTATCCTATTCTTATTCTAATAGGAAGAGGTAGCGGAGGGCTATAGAATACGTCGTAGATATTTCTAATAGCGAGAGGTAAGGTAGCGATAATCCCGATAACGACGACTATCTAGAAAAGCGACCTAATAATATAAGTAATAATAAAAGTCTACCTTATCTACGAAAGAGGTAGCGAAAACCTCCCCCTATAGGAAAACCTCCTTAACAATAGCATAGTACTATTCTATTCTACCTAGCTAAAGTAGTAGACAAACTAAATACCGACGCGGAGGTTCTATTAACAAGCTTATATAATATTGAAACTATCTCTATCCGAGGCTTTCTTATACGATAGGTCCTACTTTTAAAGATTGTCTACTTAGTTACTTTTAAGGAATAGTAAGAATATACCTACTATAATAGGCCTAATAGAACCCTAGCGAACTTTGGGGTTAGATTAACTTATTCCTATATTAGAGCGAAATAGGGAAGTACTAAGCGGCCTCGGATAGGGATTTTAGACTAATTATCTCTTAGCAAAGATAACTAACTTTTAATCAACTTAAAGGAATAGCGGTAGTTGCCCTAGAAAAAAATTGCCGAATATTTTCCCGGTAAGTCAAAAGGAACTCTCTAGGTACGCTATAGTATAAAGCTTAAGAATAGGAGTTCTAGTAGCGTTACCTATAGTCTCGACCTAAAGACTAATTCCGACGACGTAACGAGATCTCTTCGTAAGTCGTTATAGTAGGATATCGATATAAGCGTATTATCCCGAGTAAGGTACGGTCTATCCCGAATAAGGCGCTCGGTCGATAGGTTTTTACCTAGTTGATATTATTTTCCTTATTATTATTATTATTATTATTTAAAGATTTTTGGCCTTTTGTCTTTAGCATAAAAGCGAAGGCCCTATTTATCTACCGAATATATAACCTAGCTAAATATAGAGGGGTAGAGGGTTAGATAACCTAATAATTTCTAGCTATAATATATACGAGTTAGTAGATCGTAAAAACAATATTTATATATATTCTAATATTCTTACTAGATATACTCGAAGTTTTGTAAGGCTTAGTAAGGTAGCCTAACTCGGGCTTTAACTAGTTAATATTAAGTATTAATATTCGGTCTTCGTAATATTAAATCCTAATACTCGATCCTCTAAGGGCGCTAGTATCGCCCTTAACTCTTCGGTATCTTATAGTCGATCTATATAATAGGCTTATTGATATATTAGTCGCGTAGAGATATAGACTAAAGTAGTACTTAGTAGGCCCTATATCCTAAATAAGGAAAGCTTCTATCTATAAAAACTTCCCTCTTTATCGGAGAAGTTAAAGTTAACTAAACAAAGAAGGTAATCTTTTAATCGTAAGTACTTAAGGCCTCTAACTAGATATCTAGTATAGCGGGGCTAAGGAAGTTTACCCTTAGCCCTACCCTTTATATTATTTAACTTAGGTCGTCGGGCTAGGTTATATAATATATACCTAACGTAACTCGGCGATTTTTTATATAATACCCCTCTTCCCTAACCCCTTTTACCTAATATATAATATAGCCTAATTAAAGTAAGTATATATCCTTTAAACTATATATCGTCTCTAAAATTAGTAGTCCTCTTATCCTACAACTCGTTTTGAAGAAGCCTCTACTCGAAGATAAGCAACCTACTATTATCTAAAGCGGAGGACTTACGTTAAGAAATTAAGGACTTAGTAGCCTAGGCTACCCCAAAATCGGAGATACTATAAGAGAATTAACTAGCTACTTTTACTAAGAATATATATAGGGACAAGATATATAAGGGGAAATTGTTTAAAGAGAAGGTTTCCCGATTAGTAAATAAAATAGGACTCGGAAAGGTATACGGCTAAGATCTTTTATTAAATATACTAAAGTCTATCTAACTAGACTATAAGGATAGGGATAGAGCTTAGTATATCTTTCCTAGTTAAGACCTATCGCTAACAAATTCTCGCGTATATACCTCGTTTCCCTATCCGAAGGGGCGAGTATTAATCTAGGTAGCAATCTAGTCGAAGGTTTCTTTTACTTTATGATAGATAAGCCTATCCTAAGTTTATACTCGACTATTATTTTTGTTATACCGATATAGGGAAGAATGTTTTAAAGTACCTATTAACCGTAGTAATTAATTACTATTACTAATATATTATAATAGTATAGATATTTACGAAGTATATAGTAGAACTAAATAGGCCGAAGAAGTTTTAAAAAGGAAGTAAGTAGATAGGTTTTTATATAGCTTAGTATAGTAGCTAGACTAATAGAATACTATAGTCCCTAAGAATTCGTATAAAGATATATTAATAGAGCTCCTAAGCCGCTAATATAGATATTAGGAACGGGTATAATAAATACTAAGAATAGTCGAATAAAATTAGGATAGAATAGGCGTCGGTAGGAGGCTTAAGCGGAGTATTATTCGATAGGGACGGCAAAAGGGGCTAAGCGTTTTCTATATCGTTATAAGGTTTAAGTAGAAAATTATATAACGTACTAATTATATTTTCTTAAGGGTCGAATTCGAGTAATAACTACTAACCTAGTAGGGATAAAGTTGGGTTTTGAATATTGTTAATGTCTTTATAAGCTACGAGCGGAAGATCGTATAATATTCCTACCGCGTTTTGCTAAGGGTCGAATTCGAATAGCGGAGCCTAATCTTATAGAGATAGAGTCGAATTTCTAATATTGTTAGTGCCTTTACGAGGACTAGGGGGAAGATTATATAACGTACTAACCCTATTTTGCTAAGGGTCGAATTCGAAACGTATATCTTTATTCTACTAGGACATAAGATAATACGAATTATTAGCTAAGGCAATATCCGTTATTCCCTTAAGGTCTAAAATAGCCCCTTTATTATTTAAGGGGGCTTAATAGCCGGAAAAATATTTAGATACCCCCTTAGATTAGACTAAATTTAGAGTATAAGATAGTATAAAAACCTACTCCGATAGGATACTATTAGTATTACCTTAGTGCTAGTAGTTACGTATATAAGTTATAACGGGACTCTAAAGGTATTTAAAGATCTTTCCTATAAGTTTTCGTATGCTTTCTTCTCTCGCTACTACTAGAATTCCGCGTTTTTTTAAAGTAGCGATATCTACGTCTCTTTTATTCCTAGTAGTAAGAGTTAGGCGTCGTACGCTAAAGATAATAAGTAGGACGCTAGACAAAATATCCTCGTGCTTATAAAACTTATAATTTATCGCTAACTTTATTAGGTAAATAAAACAATACGCTTAGGTATCGGTAATTAGCCTAGGTACTCCTATAATCGGTCTTAATATCTCCGTAATTATCCTTATTAGTAAGAAGCTAATAAAGTAGGTCGAGTCTTTTTCCTTCTCTCGACTAATAGCGAAGGTCTTTCTTAATCGTCGCGTCTAGGAGCTAAACCAATCCTATTTCTCGGATAAATTAGGCGAGTAGACTTAAACTTACCGAACGTAGCTACTAAACTTTAAATACCTTTTGTATCTCGTAAAACACGACTTTTACGAATCGCGAGCCGATTAAGTCTACTTCTTTGCGATTCTCTAAGGTACGCGTAAGGCGGAAAAGCAAACCTAAGCTATATCCCTCGAGGGTATCCTATATAGAGGAGTCGCGGAAAAATAATTTAGGGTTGTTAATCTATCGCGATATATTAGACGCAACGTAAGCAGAAATATTGATATTATCTTGTTCTATAACTAAACGACGGGTTCGACGGCTTTCGAGTTTCTTTTCTTTAGCCCTTCTAGTTATTTTCTATTTTATTCCTCTCGGGAGTTTGCTCTAAGAACTACGAAGCAAGTTAAGAACCTACGTTTTGTTAGTTGTAGCTTACTCCGAAATACGCTAAGATTACCGTAGAATTATAAAAGACTAGGTTAATAGAGATAGCTCCTTTCTTTTCTACTTCTACGTATACTACCGTAAGTTTTCCTAGTATTTATTTGCTATTGAATAGGGCCTATAATAATAAGAGGGAAGGTAGTATATCGGTAGTAATATTAGGGATATAAAGCGAGTAGAATAAAATAGAGGGATATACAGGGTTAAGAATTGCTCGAACTAAAGGTACTAAGGTAATTAATCCTATCTATATATATAATAACTATTTAGAATTCTATTATATAAAAGTACGGTAGAAGCGACTAGCCTTAATAATTAGTACTATTACTCGGCGTTACGCTTTCTTATCTTTAGTTAGCCAGCAATAGGTACTTTAGTTTCCTTAGTAGCTAGAGCGCCTTAAAATATAATAGACCCTATAGTAACCTAGGTTATGCTATTAGTTAATCTTAATACTATATTCCGAAACTATACTAAGCCTTATCCTAGGCTATTTCTACGCTTAAGTATATCTCGTTACTACGAACTATTACCGAGCTCCTAAGTTCCGTTTAAGTTATACTTACGTTTTTATATTTAAATAGTTATAGTAAAAAATCTATTCGCTTCGGTCCTTGTTAGGCTAGCTTTTATAAGAAAAATAACTAAATAGTATTCTACTTATCTATTCGGTTATTACCTTTCTTAGCAATCTACGTAATATACTCCTTAGGATTAGAATTATCGAAGAATAAAGCTAATATAATAGCTATAGCCGCGGCGATATTTCAACTATCCTACCTAAACTAGGGGTAACTTAAAGCTTTTCTTGCTATAATTCTCCTTCCTAGGTCTGAATTTATTATTTAGTAGACTAGGTCCCTAAGTTCCGGTTATACGAAATACTAATACGCGAAAGGTCGCCTTAAGTCCCCTAGAATAAAACTACCGGCGAGATTAAGTAGGCTAGAGAAAAGTTGGTTCTCTTATCCTATATAGTTAAGAAGCCGATTTAGGCTATCTTTATCTACGAAATAGGCAATATATAGATAGAGGATAGGGAATATATAGATAGAGGATAGGGCGCTATACGTCCTAATTCGTATGCTACTCTTCTCTAAGATTAAAAACTATAATATTATATATAATATAGATTATCTAGGTAGTCGTTAGAATTTTACTTTATAAGTTTAAATAATATAGATATACTATAATTCCGAAGAAGAAAATATCCGATAACTAGTTTTATTACGATCGGTACCAACTTTCTAGGCTTCTCTAAATCGGATTACCGTAGATAGTACCTTATAGCTATATTCTACGTAGTAAACTAACCGTATTATCGAGGTCTACGACCTAGATAGCTCGAATTTTTAGGTCCCCTTTATCCCCTATATAGTCGACGAGAATATTGTTAGATTTAATATCTATTAAAAGTTAGCGTAAGAGAATAAGATCTATTAAGCCCTTAAACCTACTATTATAGACGATGCCTTAGTTATATAGATTAGCGAGACTATTTAAAGCGTATCTAAGAATATTCTTTTTTATTCCTTCTAATAGGTTCTTTCGGCTTAAACTAAGTATATCTTCTTTTAAGAACGGATAGATAAAAATTTCGAGCGTTTTGATAGTATTAACGAACGTTCGTATATTCGAATACGAAGCTACTTTCTTCTATAGATCTTAATTATACTTAAACTTACTAGGAATAATATTTTTTAGGATAAATTCCTTCCCTTCGGCTCTTTACCTTAAAGCTTTAGTATAAGCCGTAAAGTAGGATAAAAAAGGGTCGTATATCTTATACGATATATATATAGGAAAGTTAAGCTAATTCTACGCTTAAGCAAAGCCTCTTCTACGCGAAATTCCCGACTAGTATTACTATAAAGGATAGTTCCTAAGGTAAGTAGCTCGTAAAGCGACTATATCGTTGTTAATATCTAGGAGAATAGTCGCCGAAGACGGAGGTCGCTAGTCGCTCGTAAGAAATACCTAGGGGGAGGTAATAGATATAGAGCTCGAAGTATATTTAAGCTAGAGTAAGCTCTAAAAGTAGCTAGTATTATAATTGCCGTAATCGCTACGAGATTAATAATATAGATAAAGTACTAAACAATACGAAAGGAGATTCTAAAAATTAGGTAACCCTAGTTTAAAACCCTTAGAGGTAAAATTCTGCCTCTCGGACTTAGGACAACTCTAGCGAAATTGGCTAACTAAAGCTTAATCCGGCCCTACTATTAACTAGTTAGTAGATTAGCCGACTAATAGATTTATCTACTCTAACTTCTACTCTAATATAGCTCGCTATTATACGTCGTAAGCGTCTATTACGCCGCTTACCTTTATATAGTAGTTTAATTTATTCCTTACTATTCTATTTTTGACTATAAGAATATATTATATACCCGTAAAGACAAGAGGAGACTAACGTATATATATTATATACCGTAATTATATTATATTTTAGGCTTAGCGCTAATAACAAATTATCTATATCGATAGTATAAAAGTTACTTATACTAAGGATAAGGTAATTATCGCTAAAATTACTAGGAATATATATAACTACGAATAGCCTTAGTTACGTACTTTAAAATAACTAGGCTTATAACCGGAGGCAATCGTAGAATAAGAAAGTAATTAAAACGGGTTTACTAATTCTCGATATAGAAAAGTAGGCTAAAACCTAATAATTCGGTATAGACCGGTTATCCTTTGCTACTTTTGCTAAGAACTATTCTCTATTATTATGTCTTTAAACTATATTTATACTTTTTGAGAGAGTAGAGGCACGAGAGGCACGAGAGGCATCGTATTTTATATAAATACCGTACTTTAATATTATAAATCTTATAGAACTACTTCTTAACCTATGTCTTTCCCTCTCTATTATTCTCTATATCTATATAATCTATATTTACTCTAACGTAAATCGCTTTTGCCGAACATAAGTACCCTAGCTAAAGTTATATTAATAAAATTGATTGCTAGTATTACCTCCGGTATACGTAGAGTAAACGTAGTATATATAGACAAAATAGATACTTAGACAAGAGTCTTTCTTAGCTTAGAAATACAAAAGTATTTTTTAGAGACTATAGAAACCTATCTATCAACTCTAAGACTAGACACTAATATAGTTGCTCTTTAGTAAGTTCGTTAAAAGTTAAGAGAATATTACTTTATAGTCCTAACTAAATATATAGGGAAACTCCCTATTCGAGTAAAAAGGACTAAAGGACGTACTTTACGGCGGTCGAGATAAATAAAGAGAAAATCGTTACGGCAAAGCGTTACTTCGTTTACGGCACTATAAAGAATCCCTAAGGGACGCAACGCCTACGTATTATTAAAGCGAAATATACTAATCTTAGCAACGACCTTTCGTGATAGTATCGTAAATTAACCTACAATAACTAAAAATGCCCTACGCTCTAATTAAGGTTATAGAAAAATGCTAGTACTCTTAGTTAGGTTTTAAAGTAAAGTTTTAAACTATTACTTAACTATTATTTTATCGTCTAAGATTCTATTTAGTCTAAATATCTAATTTATTACGGAATTTAGTAAATTTAAGTTCTTTGTTTACGCGTACCTACGCTATTTACTATAATCTAAAGAGACCTTAGGTCCTATACGCTATAGATAGGCTAAAGCAAAATTGATGCTAGGCTATTAGTTATTAGCTTTTTAGCTAAGGATCGGATATATAAGCAAATTTTTAATACGCGTATTTTAGCAAGGATTTTTAAGCGAGGTTAGTAGACTACTTAAGAGTATAAGAACTATATCTACTCTTATAGTAAAGCTAGGAAGAGTATAAGATTATTTAACGTTAGCGCGCCTAGTAACAATAGGCGCTATATCTACTATTCTATATTTAGTACTACGATTGTATAATATACTCTTAACTATAAAATAGGAATTACGGGGAAAAGCTTACTAAAAGAATATAAAATACCCTAGCGTCTACCCAAAAATTGGTTGTTACTCTACCGTATAGAATTATCTCCTATCTATCCGTTTTATATACTAAAACTTTCTATAGGCAATAGCTTCTTCTTAATAATATACGGCTTATAATAATTAAGAACTAATTTTATAAATATTACTCCCCGTTAAAGACTAACCCTAGGGTAGACTATAATAGGAAATCGAATAAGGCTTTAAAATAACAAAATACTAATTTTTTGCCCGTAATCCTCTAGTATTGCCTATAAACTAATCCCTTAATAGTATAATCGTTGGGCTATCTAAGAAAACGAGTAAGCTCCTTAGAGGGAAGACCTAATATATCGAAATTCTATATTACTAATAACAATTTCAAAGCCGAGGTCTAACTAAGGGATTCGACGAGTATCTTTGCCGAGGTATATATAATCGTATTATCTATAATAATCTCGTCCTTATGCTAACTCGTTTGTAGAGCCTTGTAGGCGGATAGAACTAGTATAGTATTAATGCTTAGAATTTCTCTAGAAATTCCTTGGAGTACTAGCTCTTAGCTTTAGCAATAAAACTAATACGGATTCGGCTAGAGTACGAAGAAATTCAATCGGTAGAGCCTTTATATATAAGAGGAAATAATACTTAAAAAAGGGTAGCTTACTAACTATTCTTTGAAGTATTTTTCTAGAGCGAGAGAAGATATTAAGAAAGATTATTTATCGTATAATAGTTACTATTAGAGAACTTTTATATCTAAGCCGTATATCCTATTGCCTTAATATTATTTATTATATTCGAAAAATTCTTAATAGCTTTTTTTTCCAAAAATATAGGCGACTACGTTGCTAAACCGCTAGATCTATTCTCTTCTCCTATATTAAAACAAAGCTAAATTTTAGGATAAGCAAGAGGTACTACCTACGATACGAAGTAGCTACCTACTATACTAATTTATATATATAATCTCTATCTAGTAAGGCTAATTCTACAATATTAACTATATATTTATATTATTTAGCTTAAAATTTAAGTCTACTTTCTCTAATAAGGAATATCCTAAGCCTAATCTACTCGAGATTAGCTACTTCAACTACGTAAGACCGACTAAGTTTCCTAAGGCTTAAACGCGATATCTTTATAGGTTATTCTACGCTTACTATTCCTAGGTATACTAACTATATAGCGAAATATTCCTTTACTAGGTAAAACTTCTAGACTTATACCTTCTTAACTTAATAATTAGTTTCGAGAAGTATAAGTATATAGTTTAGAATCTATATAGTATCTTTATTAAATTTTATATTAAATATAAAGATAGCTCTAAAGGTAATATTTTCGCTAGGTTATATATCTAGAGACAAACTTTATCTAGCTTCTATCTTCTATAGCTCTAAATCAAGGCTTAGGAAGTAAAGAGGCTTCTAGGAGACAATAAGTAGAAACGACTAGAGTAGAATTATAGTATTAAAAGAGATAAAACCCTAGTACTAAGCCGCTCTAATAACTTAAATAATATCTTAATTTAGTTTAGTAAAATATAGATTAATACTAAAAAGCGAATAATTAAAAGTATAAGATCTTATAGATACTCTTAATTTGCCTTTTAAATTTATTAGATAGATATCTAGTTTTTAGCTATTAAATTATAGCCCTTTAATTTAGCTAGTCCCTACTTTAGATATCTACTCTATTAATTAGATTAATATATAAAGCCTTTAGATCCTAATAGCTTAGGGGCCCTATAGATATAGTACTCGCTAGAATTTCCTAATAGACTATCTCCTTAGTTTTTACCTCCTATTATAGACTCGTCCGTTGTAGTCGTATTTCTTCCTTCTATCTAAGACTAATAGTATCTCTTTAGGTAATAGTTTTTAGGATAGCTAAGAAGAACTACTAGGTATATATAACGATTCTTATAAATTAGTCGATTCGCCGCCTAGTAAGCCTCTTCTAAGCCTAGAAGGTTCCTAGCAAGAATTACTATATCCTTTATCGACTAACTTGGATTTTCTAGGCTACGATTATCGAGAGTCTTACCTAAGTAGTATTGTTGAGCTACTGTTACTCCCTTAAAGAGTAGCTAAACCCCCTTAGAAGCGACGGGATTCGGAGCCTAGATTAAATTATTAAGATATGCTTTTTCAATAAGATAACAAAATTTTTTAGTATAGTTTATAATATTAGACCTTAGTTTTAATATTATTAATACCGCTTATTATCTTCTCGAACTTAATCTAAATCTAGCTAGAGTATCTAGAAGCTAACTAGCTATTTTTTAGTAGCTAGTACTAACCGGCTTTTGTCTAACTCGGTATTTCTTTTATATAATACGTATAACTTTCGGCTCTCTCCTAGTAACTCCGACGTATATTAACGTTAACTCTTAGGTAATTTATATTACCTAGTAGGGCTTTTATATAAGGGAATAATCTAGAAATCTCGCTTCGAAAGATATATAAAGACCGTAGAATCTAGCTATTCTTAGTTCTTCTAGCGCCTTTAAACCCTTCCCTCCAAAAAAAAAAATATTATCCGGTAATATAGAGCCTAATAATATACAAAGTAAGGAAATATTTCCTTTTCTTGACTAAGAGTATAAGACTATATTAATATTTTTTTCTTAGTAAAGCTAGACTAGCTTACTATAGACGCTATAATGCCCTATACCGACGTAGAGAATTTTGTGACTTTGGCCTAGGTCGAAACAATCTAGACAATCTATAGCCTAGTAAAGGCTGATTAAAAATAGGAGGGAACCGATATAATAGACTAGGTTTTAGAGTTTTGGACCTATTGCAAAGACAACGACATATTGAATAGAATACCTTTAAAACGGAATCTAGCCTTTTTAAACATACTAGCAAGCTAGGCTTACTTATATGTTACTAGGAAGTAGTTATAAGTACTAATTTCTTTAGAACTACTATATTATAGGGGCGGTTTTGACCGCAATTCTATAGGAAAAGTCCTCCTTCTTTTTTACAAAGAAGTTTAAGATTGCGGAGGAAATTTAGAATAATGTCGCTACTTAAAAGATTTCGGAAGCCTTATTGCCGGTAGTTACCGAGATGCTAAGGGATTACTATCGTCTATAATAGATAGTAAAGATAAATACCTCCCTTTCTAGGCTACGTTAAAGCTTAGCCTTTCTATCTACTATCTATTTTATTCCTTCGCTAGTTTCTTATAGTTATTAAAACTAGCCTAAATTAGCCCTAATAAGCGTTTATTGCTATCAATAATATAATTATTGCTTCTTCTTTCTCTAGAGAATAGTAGCTCTCGTTAGATACTATCTCTATTTACCTATAAAGAAGATAACGCCTCTACGGACGGTTCTTGGGATAACTAAGATAAGCTAGCCGATATATAAATCGGTAGCAATAGGTATTATATAATATACCTATCGATTGCTTATTATTAAGCCGAAATAAAGGGTAGCTCTTATAAGGATAGCCTTAGTAAGTATCTTCTCCTAGGAATACCCTAATATTATTATCGTTTAATCTAGATACTCTAGGAGATACTTTTTGAGATTCTTACTAAAGTAGACTTATAAATCTTCCTTTTATCTAGTTTCCTATAAAAGCTACTACGTATCTTTTAGAAGAAAGTTATCCTATAGTCTTACTTTATCGACTCTACGTCTACTATAGTGTTTAACCGCGACTATTACTAAACTCCCCTAAGAAATAAGGAACCTAAGCCTCTCTTAGTTAGTTTAAAATTTACTAATCTTTAAAGAAGTACTCTAATATAAAATTCTAGCTATTAAGAACCTAAGTCGATTGCTAAGAATACGCGGAGGGCTTATCTTAGTATAATCTATTTGTTTATGTCTATTTAAAGGATCTCGAATACCTTAGGCCTATAATTAAAGGCGTCTTTATATTAGGCAAGGATTAGGTAGAGCTAGTAGTAGAGAAGTCGGGATTCTTAAAAGTTTGCTAGGAGTTTTCTAACCTAAACTTCTTACGATTCTACGATATAGACCCTCTACTCCTTAATTCCTCTCTAGTTACTATATACGATAAATTATATAAAATCCGTCGCTTCTATAATAAGATAGTAGTCGATACTATAAAGAAAAGGGAGCTATATCTTATCCTCTAGATTAGAGCCTAATATTAACTTCTTAATAGTTAGATTGATATATAGATTAGTATATAGAATAAATAATATATTATACGCTATCGTCCTAGCTAGTTAGGTCTAGCTTCTATATATAATATAGCCTTAGACTCTTATTTCCTTAAGTATCTATTTTATTCAAGTTCGTTAATATTTACTTATTAATATCTACTTTTCTAATAGTTAAAATATAGCTATTACCCTTTAAGTCTAAAGGGAAACTAGAGCTAGCGCGTTTTTTACTATAAAACGTAGCTTGCCCTCTAAGTCGCTAAAGTATAACGTTCGAAATTTCGTAGAAAGTAGAGATTTACTAAATATAGCGATAATACAAAAAATATTAAGGCTATTATTTAGAGTATATACCGACTTATCCCTATTCTAGTTAAAGAACTAAGCTAGTCTAATTAACCCGGATCTATACAATATTTTGGCCCTCTTTAGTACTATAAGCTTACCTTATACAAAAGTTAAGAACGAGAGCTAGAATTAGACGATTAATTCGTTATTGTTAACGTAATAGAAGCGTCTATCTCTTAAGGCAATATACGCGGAGTAGGGAAATAGGTATCGAGGATCGATAATAGATCGAAGTCCTAGTTAATTTACGCGGATATAGGCTAAAAGTGCTTTTATACTTTATTGTTATATATACTTAAATTGCTAATTCAATAAATTAGGTATATTGCTTTAAGTTATATAAAGACGTTTTGGATCTTTTGTCTCTAGTTGATATAGTTGTCGTTTTACCGCTCGTAATCGCTATATAGTCGGTAGATATTTTAATATATATCGGTGAAAGTCGATAATCAACGCCTATCTAAGCTCTTTATACTAAAGAATATTATTACGCCGTAAATCTTCGTAAATAATTCCTAAGGCTTTAATTTCTTTATTTAATCTACGAATTTCCTAGTAGAGCGATAGCGTTAGCTCTATCGATACTATATTTTCTCCCTCCCCTAGCCTATTACGAGTAGATAACGAATCTCTCCCGCTCTATAAAGAACATAGATTTTTGCTAAGTCGATTGTGCCTACGAAAATAGGTACCGTAGACCCTTACGCCTTCCGTAGAACTCGGTATACCTCTACTTTACGAGAGACTTCTTTCTATAGCCCCAACGTAGTACCTTTTCCGATAATAGTATAGCTATAGATAATATAAGTAAGTTTAACGGCGTACCGTACGCTTCGCAACCTCTAAGGGGTATATATCGGTTAATATTTTTGTCTAATTGTACTTTAAGTAAACGAACTAACTCTTCGGAGATAATCGGATATTATAGGTCGTCTTTGCTTCGACAATAAAATACTATATTTAGGCAATAGTCGTCTAGAAGACCGCTAGACTACAACCCTAGTAAATATTGCTAGGTATAAAATTGCGTATTACGGTAGCGGGACTAGCTATCTAGGCCTTTATTATTATTTATATCTCTTTGTCGAGCTACGCGTTAGGTAGATAGAGAAGACAGAACTTAACTAAAGGTTCGTTTACGGCGTATTGCTAGTTTCTAATCGGGGTCTAGTAATTATAACGACGGTAAGCGATACCTTACTTCGGATAGGGTATAGCTAACTCGAGATCTAGAAGATATTTAACGAGCTATTGATTTAGGGGGATCTAGCGGAGATAACGATAGTTTATAAGTCGAACTAGAATCTAGGCTTAGAAATTCTAGGGCGGTACTATTAGAGTAGAGAGGAAGTTGCCGGAATTCGTCTTCGGGAATATAAGAGCGAGTATAATCGAAACTAGTCTTCTAGATTAGAATGTCTAGTCGTATAGAATACCTCTACTCCTAACCTCGTATAGGTAAGTAGAATACTATTAGACATAAATATAGTATTCTTGCAATAGAAGTACTTATAAAGTAAGCTTCTATTTTAATATTTACTTTATTATTAGGATTATATAGAAAGTAGTAGAGTATACCGGGATCGTTTTGTAGAATACGGAGGAGAACTCGAGCAATCCCGTTGGTTACGTAGGAGAATTCGAGCCCTTCTTAAATTATTATATAATATTCTTAAATAATAGTAGAGTAGATAAGGCGCTCTATATTATACTACAACTTTGCGTCCTTGTCCGTAGGTATTTTATTTAACTTAACTATCTCTTTCTATAAGTCTATTAGTCGAAGGCCTATCCGAAGGGCTACTATAGGAAGCTTATAAGGTAGCTTATACTCGACGGTCGTAAGGAGAGAGGTAGTACGCCTATCGATACGGTAGATATAGAATTGATTAGGCCTTAGATAGTATATACTTAACGGTTGGCTTATATCTGCTTTAATAGCATCGGAATTGCTTAAGGAATTTGTATAATTGCTAAACTAGATACTATCGCCTAGGCTAAACTCTTTACGAGTAGTAGGTATCTTATATAATTCTATTATAATATTATTAATATACTCTTCTATAGCAAACCGCTTATAAGCCTCGAGTTCTTGCTCGCTACTAATAGGATTACGATTTAGGCGCCGGCCTAACCCTTCTAGCTTATATAAAGATATAAATAGACGTAGCGCCTCTCCTAGCGTCGGCTAGAGATAGCTCTAAACGGACCTATAAAACTCCGATAGTTATACTAGGTACTCGGCCTAACGTTCTAGCCGTATTAGGTAGTATTTTCTAGAGGGTAGAGGTATTTTTCTGCTAGTAGAGCGAGATAGTATCTCGACTTTTAGCGGTCGGGAGAGCGACCGGTACCTATAATTGTAATACGAAAGCGTTATCTACCGATTTTTACCTAAATTAGTTAAATAGTTGTCTTTAAAAGGTACTCTTAGATAGGTAATACGTAGCGCGATAAAATCGGTCAATCTTTAGAGCGTCTTTTGTCAAAACATAAAGAGATAGCAAAGTACGAAACTTATAGAAAATAGAATTAGGAGCTAATAGGGGCTAGGAAGCGTATATAGGACAAAATTCTTATAGAAGTACAAAACGAATACGACTAAAAGTAACCTATACTAGAGATTAAGCGCTAGTTATCTAGGATCGGCCTAGCTAAATCCTCGGCTAAACCGCTAAAATACTCTATAAAGGTCCTTATTCCGTAGCAACGCCTAATTAGTAGTCTTCTAACTCTACCTCGTCCGACGATAGAAGAGGAGATAATCCGAAGAACCGAAGCTATAGATTTAGTAGCTACCTATTTTCAATTTTAGGAGCAAGATACCTACCGCTTACCGCGAAATAGACGACTAGAAAATTAGAGTATAAAGGCCGAAAGCTATAAGAATAATTAGCTAGTAAATAAAGTAGCCGTTAGTATCTATTAGCAAGAATTCCCCCTAGAGCTTATACTTCGATCTACAATAAAGGATTACCGACCTTTATTTTGCTTTATTTGCTTAGGCTAACGAGACCTAGATATTACAAAACTATGCTTAGAAATTTGCCTTCTATAGGGATACTACTAAAAATATTAGAAGAAAGTACCTAAAAAAGATTGTATTAAGCGCGATAATAAGTTGCAATATCTATAACGAGGAACTTACTAGAGTTATATATTTTTAGCGATATACTAATAATTCCTATTCGACGGTAATAGGACCTTTATAGTACTCGGTTTCTAGCTAAGGGGTTAGAATTTAAGGATACTTATAAAACCTATCGCTATAGTAGATAAGTTGTTATAAATTAGTACGTTAAAGATTTGCTATATAGCCTTAACCTCTATATACTAGATTAGTCTATAAGTACTATATTAATTAATATAGAAATTCTTTCTAGTTATATAAATATTCTAGGTTATATTTCTATATCTCGCGACTCGAAGCTATATAAGCTAATACCGACTACGACTTTTCTAGCTTCTAAGCCTAGAATTTCGAGAATTACTATATTTACTTAGTAAATACTCTTATAAAAGCCCTCTAAAGTATTATAGGCCTCTCTTATATAGGCTAAGGAGAGACTTAGTTTATAGAGATTAGGAGGAGACTATATCTTCGCTCGCTTTCCTATATTAGTCCTTACTACGAGGTATAAGAAGATTAAGTTATATTTATAATTAAGGTAGAAAAACTATATTAGAGCGGAGGAATAAGAATATTTTATTAAGTAGGAAGGCTAAAAGAGTATAGAGATACTATAACTTAAAATTATATCGATATCTTTTAGTCCTAGTTATACGTTAAAATAGAACTAGCGACGTATAAAGCGGGGCTCTAGGATATATTAATCTAGCTAATAGGAGCTAATTCCTCGGTTTTATTAATTATCTACTAATCGGATTACGGAGTCTTACCCGAAGGTAGGCCTCCTAGCTAGGTTTATTATTTGCTATAGCTAATTCTAGCTAGCAAATAAAGAGAACTCCGAGCTATAGCTAATTCTAACTAGTAAATAAAAAGAACTACGAGCTATAATATAAAAGAAAAATAAAAAGCCTAACTAACTCCTCTAAATTCTTCGACCTTACGGATTCTACTAATCTTTTTACTCTCGGAGTCTATTATTAGATCCTAACCTTTCTATCCGTAAAGCGACTATTACTTATCTACTCCGTAATACCGAAAAATAATTCTCTACGCGAGCTTCTACCTCGGTATAAAAAATTTAGTATATAGTATCTAGAAATAAACTCCCTAATAAAAAAGCGACGTAATATTTCTCTAGCCTATACCGAATATTAGAAAAGAAGATCTAAGGTTAGAAATATCGTTCCTATATATAATACTAGTACTAATATCTCCGCTATAGTACTCTAGTACGACTCTATATACGACGTATATAACCGAAGGGCGCTAGTACTTATACGGCCTAGCTCGTAATCGGAGACGTAAGGCTTATACTACCGAGCTATTAAATTTTAGTATCGCTCTTCGCTAAGTAGTTGCTAATCTCCGCTCTAGAACGCCGGAGGAGATATTATAGATAATCTAAGAGATCTAAAATTTGCTAATAGAATAAGACGTAGTTAATTATCTTGTTTATAGGTACTTAATATATAACGATTTAGGAATTTCTTAGATTACTTACTTCTTAGAAATTAAGTTATATATAAGATTAAGGTAGATAATAGCTTTAGTAATAACTAGGGTACCCTAAGTATTTATAGAGCTATAGTATTAAGCAAGGAATAGACGTACCGCCTACGACTTTTATAGCTTCTAACCCTAAGGCTACTTATAGTAATAATTAGATAATCGTTATCGTATATAGATCGTGCTTTGTTTAGCTTAAGCTCCTTCTTTTCCGATCTAATATCCTTATATTATCCCTAAAATTTATAATAGGAGGTAAAATTAGCCGAAATTAGCTTTCGTACGATAATTAATTAAAATATTAGAAGACTATATATCGGTATATTCGTAATTCTTAAAAGACGCCTATCCGACTCTCTATAGGCGGTAAAATTCGACGCATAGAAACCTACTATACGGAATTAGAAGCCCCTAAGGCAAAAGTATATATTTGCTATACGTCCTAGATATTCCGTTCGGTTTTTTGTACTAGTATTAGATAATATAACGCCTACGTAGGTTAGTATATCTTAAACTACGAGTATAGCTAAGGATATACTAGCTAGGAGCTAAGAAACGACTAAAATCCCGATATATCTACTAAAAAGATAAAAACCTAGCCGGAATCTCGAATCCGAATACCTAAACAAATATCCGCCCCGTATATCTTACCGTATTTATTTAACTTCTTCTTAAGATTCAATTTACGCCGATCTCTTCTCTATCGAAAAGATTTTCTCTCCCGGCTAGAGAGTTTAGATTATCCGCGAGAAGTAGTAGCTATTGTAATAAGTAATTTTAAGGTTTATAATATAAGAGGTAAACGGTAGGCCTAAAATTAGATTTGTAGATAGGAAATAATTAGTAAGTATTCGGAAGCCACGAATAATCGAAGGAGTACTTACCTCCTTTTATCCTTCGAAAGCCACGCTTTAGAATCGCAATCATAGCCGCTATGTTTTGGGAATAAAACTAAATAGGCGATCTAAGGGTAAGAATAGGGTAAGCGCTAGTATAGTAAGCTAAAACCAACTAGTAAGAGTCGTTTTCTACTAACCCCCCTTTAGAGATTCTACTACCCTATTCTAGGTACTATAGTAGCCCTAATCCGAGCAATCTTATTCCTACCCTTATAGTATCCCGCTCCCGGAGATCGAATCTATATCGACGAAACCGAGTAATACCCTACCGAGCCTCTTTAGTATTTCCTCTACCGAAAAAATACGAGCCTAGGTAATTTGCCCTAAGAAAGAAAGTATATATATTATTGATAATTCTTATCTATTAAAGCTACTCTTCGGTACGGTATTATTCTCTTATACTATCTATAGTATTAGGGTCTAATACGGCCTATAAGTAGTAAATAAAAGCTTTAGAGGGGGCTTTCTAGTAATAGAACTAACTATATTTACGAGGAGTATAATATAATCGACTAGAAGACTACGAGGTATATATTTTCCTATTAATTCCCTCGGCTCTTCTAATAAAGTATCTCCTAGGACTAGTTAGGGGCGTATAATATCCCTAGTTATTTAATTTTTATAAGAATTAATAGTTTTCTATTATATCTAGTTCTATTCGCCTAAAAGCCGATATTTAGTTAAGGGATAGGAGCTATTTTCGATCGCTAATTAGGTCGTACCTAACGTAGCCGCCTTACCTCTAGCCTAACTAACCTACTATAACTCTATCGTCGTAGCCTAGGTCGGCTAAGAAGACTATCCGCAAAATTGATATAGCTAAGGTAAGGGATACGTCTACTATTTAAGAAATAAAGAATCTAGGCTTATAGACTATTTAGGTAAGAGACTAGGTTTATATTTAATTCCTCCTCTTATAATCTAGTAGGATATAAGGGAACTATAAGAGGTAATCTATAGCTCTAGTAGGCGGACTATAATTAAGTTATAGTCGAGAAATCGTATAAGAAGAAGAATAGATCGTTATCTATCTAAAATAGTATTTATCTAAGTCTTTAGTCGGTATTTCTTATACGTATACCTCCTTAACTCTATCTTATATTCTACCGGCTTATTGTAGTAGTTATAGCAACGGTCGTCTAGATACGTAGCTCTAAAATAACGTAAAAGGTATTTATAGCGAGTATAATATTTTATTCGGCGTTTATCTAGTTTAACGGTATTTCTATAGTATTAGAAGCATCCTAAAGGTTTAATAGCTATTCGAATATAAGTTCCTACCTTTCGTAGTGCTTCTTCGGATAGTAAAGATAGCGATTAGTTTATAGTAGAAACCTAAGCTAGAATACTATTTACTACAATATTCTTCTTAGTAGAGGGTAGCGGCCTAGGATAACGTCGACCTCGACGAGGCCTACCCTCTCGTACGTCGTAATATATACGAATAGCCTCTATAGCCTTATTACGCTACGTCTACTCTACCTCTAAAGAGAGCGATATCGGCTAAGTCGTTAATTTCCCTAGTAAGAAGATCTACTAGGGGAGTATATATTCCTCGGTCTATAGTATCTCTTTAGTTTCTTCGTCGTAAAACGTACTACCGGCGAGTTGCCGCCCAATATTAACGATAGCCTAGTAACTATTAAAATCCTCTCTTATACGTTTCCGAAGATCGTAGAGTAGCTAGTTACGCGTATTTATAATATTCTTCTTTAATTGATATAGCTAGTCTAGCGTTTTATAGTCCTTCTTATTAGCGCGTTTAAGCTTTTCGGCGAGATTTTCCTATTTTAGGATAGCTTCTTATAGCTCTAGATCGTCTTCTATACTTACCTTCTACTCTTCTATAAGCTCTCGAGGCCGCCGAGTATCGATCTATCTCCCTATTCGAGTAACTACCTATATTATCGTAGAGTTAGGCTCTAGGCCTCGTATTAAGGCCTATATATCTATACTAATATAGCGTAGAAGGTAATATTTTAGAAACGTCCGAATATCGGTATACTTTATAATTAGATTTTGCTATATATCGCTAACTAGACCTACCGTCCCTAACTACTAAGTATTAGTATTACTTAATCTCTTATTATCTTTTTAGAAGACAAACTTACCGCTTTTATTTAGAATTATACTACCGCCGTACCGGAAGCGGTACGTAAATAGACTCTATTTAAAGCTAGCGATTTCCCTAAAAGTCTAAAGCTAGCTAGATAATAAGCCTAGTAAGATAGGCTAGTTACGATAGAAATTAATCTAGCCTTTAGTTACTTCGACTTTATAGAATATATAATATTTAGCTTTTTCGAGCTTTAGTAGAACTTCTATCTACTACCGACCTTCTTCTAGGAATAGGCATCGAAGATCTCTTATAGATCTAATTCCGGAGGTATAGAAAGTATCGTTATAAAAGAGTATACCGAGTAGGAATATATACGGACTTAATATAAGTAATAGATCGTAGATAATCTCTAGAATTAGGAAAGTATTTCTAGTTAAGTATTAGAATAAATATTAATAGATTATATAAAGTTCGGATTAGAAGAAAAAAGGACGGATTCGTACCTCTATATAATACCTAGGTATTTTTTAGCGAACTTATAAGTAATCTTAAGCAAGATCCGGGGCGGTCTACCTTTAGGATCGCGCTAGATTAAGTATACTAAATACTTATATTACAACTTTCGTATAGTATTAATTCGGTTTATAGTAAAGCAAGCTATAAGGTTATAGAGATACTACTATATTCTTTATATACCGATATAGAAACGTTTCTCTATAGTACGAAGGACCGTTTCCTAGAGAGGAACTAAATCCTTAATATATATCGGCGTCTTCTCCTTTTCCTCGGTATTTAGGTTTTATCGCTATATAATATTTCGAATACTCTATAAAGAACTACTTATTAATTATATATTATTAAAATAGAGATTTATTCCGACCTTTCTTATTCGCCGGCTAAGCTTATTATATATAGGATCCCTATTAACTTATTTATAATAGCGAAGGAATATCTTCTAATTCGTGTCTAAGGCACTAGCCTTTCTTATTCCTTTTAATTATCGCCTATTCTTGCTATAGCGGAGCTAGAGGTACTAGCAAAGAAATAGTATAAGTTCTCTCTTTCCTATAGCTCGAAGAGCGATATTTAGGTCGGCCTACTTTAAATAGGGAGATAGCTATTCCTTCTTATACTACTTCCGGCTAAATCTTTTTATAGGTAATTATAAGCTTCCGATCTAACTTCCCTACTTAGTTTAATATACCTTTCCTAACGATTACGTATCCTTGCTATTATTTCCCTAGTCCTATCCGTATAGCTATCGTCCCCGCTATTAGATAACGTATTATCTAACTCGATATCTAGATCTATTATAGAACCGTCCCTATTAGTATTACTAGAGATAGAGCTAGAAGTATGCCTCTATCGAGCGTTCTATTCTTAGACCGTACTTAAGTCTACTAGCGGTTTCCCTAATCTTAACTTCTTTGCTCGTTTTTGCTAGTAAGCGTAATTTCCCCTTTCCTTATCAAAATTACTGCTAGAAGTAACTAATAACGCTTAGCTACGTCTACGTTTGCTAACGTAGGAAGTACGAGAATAGCTTATCTGGAATAACGACGACGGGGGGTCCGGGCTCGAAATTTTAGTTTCTAAGTTAGAGCTACTTACGTCTAATACTATATAGAATAATTTAGAGCTTAGGTTTTTATCGCTATAGCGGCCTCGCGTTCTCGCTATCTATATATATTAGTGCTATAATCGAGTAGAAACGTAGGGTAGGGGCCCTATAGTATATAGGAAATATAGCGACTAAGCTAATAGCGGGACTTAGCAATTTATCGAGAGTAAATATATTCTAGAGCGATAATAGTATCTAGAGAAGAGTATAACTTCTAATTTTAAGCGGGTTAGGGCGCAATTTATAGGGCGCGACTAATATCGTGCTAACAACCTTTTTTTTTCGTATTATAGTATATACTTAGGGAATATATATATAGCTATATAGGCTAGGGGCGGGGAAGGTAAGCCGAGGGTGCGTAGTAGGTAAGCCGAGGGTAAGTAAAGGGTAAGACGAGGTAAGACGAGGTAAGACGAGCTATAATAGACGTATAAACGAGGCTCCCTAGGCGTTTAGGGTAGGTCGGGCCTATATTAGTAGGTACGTAGGCGACTCGCTGCTGTGGCCGTGGCAAGAAAGCTATAGGCTAGCGACGCTATTTTCGGCGTTAAATGACGCCGAAAATGGTAGCTTCGGGCTAAATCGAAATTTATATGTAGTTTTATTTTAAAGATTTTATTTTTATCTTTATTAAGAATACTACTAACCTCTAAGCTAAAGTTCGAGTCTAACTCGAGAAGACCTTCTAGCGGTCCGATAAGGATCTAAGAGAGTTTTATACCTATCTTAATACCTTTAAATAATACTTTCTTTACCTTTCGGAAATAGAAAAAAGCCTCTCTTTCTTCGCGAAACTTTAGTATCTATTTTAGAATCTTATTAATCTCTATATTCTTAACTTTCTAAAGATTTAGGACAAGATAATTAATATTATCTATTAAGAGATTTTATAGTCTAAAAAGAAATAAGAGTATAAAGCTAACGATAAGGCCTCGAACTAAGGATTCTTTAAGCGCTACTCCTAGAAATTATCCTACGGTTTCTACTTCTATCCTAAATCTAAAACTAATTATCTATATAACCCTAAATACTTTTATAGACTAAACTAAGGCTAATATTAGTCTTACTATAGCTAGAATAAGGACCGATACTATACTAATAATCCGAATAAAGAATTAGTCTAAAACTATAATAACCTATCTTAACCTTAAGAAAAGAATTATTTCGGATAAGATAAATAATACTTTATATATTTTAGTTATAATAGTAATAGCTATATATAATCTATTTATCCTTAGGGATATATTTATATAGATAAGATCTTTTAGGTAAACGCTAATAAGCTAGAGTAGACTCTATATCTCCGACTTCTTATCCTTAAATAGAGACTACTTACTACTTCTATATACTAATTTATATTCGAAATATAACTATATTTTTTTAGCGTAATACTTATTCTTCGCTACTAATTCGCTAATATATTAGTACTATCTTATCTAATAGGTTTTATCTATAAAAAAAACGCTAAGAAAGATTTTTCTAAAATCGTAGCGATATTTTTGTAGTATATCTATAAAAGTAGTTATAAAGTCTAGTAGCTAGTTCTATTATTATTAAAGATTAAATATAACTTTAAATCGCGAAATATCTTTAAACTTAATTTTAAACTTATCTTTATAGTTAAATTTAGAATTATAATATTTTTAGGAGCGATTTACTTAGCTATCGAATATAGCTTTTTTAGTATAAAGTTCTATAATATATTATTTTAAAGTAATCTATTATTTAAGTTTTTAGATAGTCTCCTAGGTAAGCCTAAGATATTTATCTAACTAGTCGGTATCGACTAGGCCCTTATTAATAGGGATTAGACTTATATTATAAGAGGTCTCGATAGCTAGCTATAGTTCGATAGTACTTCGGCTTTAAGACTAGGCCCTTTTAGCTATAGATTAGGTTTAGAGAGATATTATAACTTTAGGTAATCGAGAATAAAGAATTAGAACTATTATAAACTAGTTAGTAGGATAGTAAGCCTATCGATTAGGTAAGATATAACTATCTAAATACTATAGTGTGATTACAAGACCTATCTATATATACCGTTGCAACCGAAACTATTCTTGTCGAATAGTTTGGTTAGACCTTTTGGCCTATGTGGTTAGCATCTGAGCAACGGCAGCCGTGATCACAATAGGTAACTCTTAAGAGAAGGCGGAGATAATATATTATAATAAGAATAGAGACTAATTCTTAAAGAGAATTATAGCTAAGAGATAGGACGCCTCTTTTTATTAAAGAGGGCTAATATAATATTATATAGTAGGGAAAGAAATATAAGCGAAGTAGGGGCGTAGCGGTAGCGAATCGTTATTAGCTAGATACGTATAACAAAGAATTTAGGAATAGCTTTAAAGAAGCTTATCCCGTAATAGGTATAGATCTTAATAGTCCGATTACCGAGGAAGGATTTTTATTCTACGCTACTATATAGAATATAGGACCTAAGCCCTCTATTTTTATGTTATTACGTTTTTAATATATAAATTTCTCGGAAGAAAAATAGGATAGGAAGATAGAGTACCTTATAAAAAAAGGTATAGTAAGAAATAAAGGCTATTAAGATATAATTTATAAAATAATAGTAAGGTAGGGCCTAGTTACTCCTTTAGGTATAGTCTAAGCGTAGACTAAGTACTTGGTAGATACCTCTAACGTTAATCACTACCGAGTGGGACAAACCACCGAGTGGGACACCTAACCACCTATATTCTGAGGGCCTTACTAATATATTACGTAACTAGCTCTAAGTAGCTTAGTAAGTCTAAGTCCGGACTGAAATTTACTTAGTGAGCCTGACTCTAAGCGCCCTCATTAAAGCGGCGGCATCTGGAACAGGAAAGCCCTACCCGGCAGAGGAAATATGGTACGTATAGTGACCTAGGTATTCTCCATCAACTTCATATCTCGCGCCAGTACATAGCCACTTTATCAGCACACCTCAGCGCTGCTGCAACATCTCCCTTCCTCAAAATCACTAGTCACCGCAGCCACCACCGCAGCACCTCAAACTCCCGCACTCTATGGCAAGGAGGGACAGACAAGGAAATTCATGGCTCGTCATAGATCCCCCATCCACGCCACAGATCAAAATGATTCAGCAAAGTAAAGAGAAAAGATATGCAAAAGAAAATTTCAGATCACACCGCTGGTGCCTCGCCCTGCAGACGAAGACACCAAAACTGGTCGGGAATGTATCCACGTGAAAATGGAAAAGGGGTATAAACCGGTTCGGCATCCCATAAGATACAACCCAGGAAATGGAGGGCCAAAAGAAGTTGACGTATTGGTGCTCAGGTTAACATGAGAATGTTCAGATTTCGGAAGTCGTAAGAACATGCAAGATAGAAGCAGAGGAAAAATGGGATGAGAGGTAGGTAGGGGTTTGTAGAGAAGGGGATAGTATGGTGTCAAGGACACCATAGATGCAAGTTGAAATAGCCTGTGGGGGGCCGATCGGATGGAACCATGTCAAGGGTCGAGTCCGCCATACCCAACTTGGGCCTGCATTTCCGATCCAAGTCTGCCGATCAACATCCCGGTGGAGCAAGCCGTCGGCACATATAAATGTGTAGGTCGCAAGCCGGGCAGGATGCGATATGTATCGATCGAAGCAGGGTCAAACAGCCTGCGAGTGCAAAGAATGCATGGGATCAATGGAAGTGACACCGTTTCATGTCACTAGGGGTATGATGCAGTCGAAATAAAACAACGTCGGAAAAGTAAAATCATTCGGGTATTCATCAGCTTGGTAGAAAGGCTCGAGAGGTGATGTAGTTTGGTGAGATCAATCAGTGAGCGCTCGAATAGGCAAGTTCAAGCCATGCGCTGGTAGAACAGCAGATAGGCCACTCGATTATCCCGACTACCATATCTCCCAAGCGGAGTGCGTACTCCAGATGAGGTCTGAGGGGAGGGAGTTACTTCATTGGCGGACTTCTTGCCCGCGTGTCCGCCAGAGCTATTCCCATTGACCTGGCTCCAGCCCCTCTCGCTGTCAGCGGACTCCAGTTCATCCTGGTCGATGTGGTCAAAGATGTTGTTGCGAGGAACCTTGTCCTGCTTGTGCTGCTCGAGAGCCGCAGCAAGCACCTTGGGGTCTTCCTCGCCGCCAGCCTCCGCCACGTCTTCGCTGCGAACGCGGCGGATAACAGTATCATCCAAACGAATCCACTCACGACCATCCTGACGCCTAACATCAACCGTATAATGACCACCGCTGGCGTTCTTTCCGTGGTGGTAAATGACACCCATGAGACGGTACTTAGGCGGGCCACCCTTGGCCGCCAGGGCATTGCGTTGGTGCGCGGGGAAAACCTCGCGCGGAATCTCCAGGTCGAGTGGGTATCCAACCTTCTTCCAGATTTTCTGGGTTGCTCCAGTCAGACTGTCATACTGGAAGCGCTTGAGGTGAAGGATGAGAATTGGGGGCAACGTCTCAATGAACATTTGCTTGGTAGCAGTGACGCTGGGGCCACGCGATGAGTTGAAATCTCCCTGGATACTCTCGGGCTTGGTCAGTCCCTTCAGCGCATCGATGATGTTATGAACGTCAGGTGCTCCGATGTCCAGCTGCAGCGGTTGATAGGGCTCCATGGTGACTGAGGTCTTATTGCCTGGCACCTTGAACTCTGATCGCAGCTTGCCTCCGAAGATTCTGGTAACCGGCGACTCGGTGGAAATGGCCCCAGAGGATTGAGTAACTGCTGCCTTTTGCTTGTGGCCAACCTCGAGCCACCCATCAGCAGCGCCATCGCCCGCATCCTGCGCATTTTTAGACTTGGAAGCATGCTTGGCGGCACGATCACATTCTTCGTGCAGTTCTTCAAGGAGGAAGCCCAGGAATTCTTGAGCATCTTGTTGGTGGCCACGCCGCATGTCTCTGAAACGCGGCAGCTGACGAATCATTTCATAAACAAACTCAGGAACGAAGGCCTCGCCATACTGCTCCAGCTCATTAGGCTTCAATCGCATCTTCAACTGCTCTTCCGAAGTCGCAGCGTCGATGACACGGAATTCTCTCATGAACATGATCAAAGCATCGATCAAAGGCATATCGGTGTGGAAGCTGTGCGCAGCACGATGACCAACATGGTCAAGGAACTGGTGGAAAGGAACACAAGAGACAAGGATTTGCAGGACAGAATTCATGTAGCACATGTTGCCAGTGTTGACAAGTCCCCGAGGCTCGAGGAAAGCAATTTTATCGCTGTACTGGGTGACATCTTCACCAAGGCTGCTGAGAACGTCTGCAAGGGTTTCGCTCTTCCGCACAGCCAATGGATTCGGCTCAGTTGAAGCGGTAGATGCAGCCTGGCGGCCTGCGGGCTTTGTGCCAAACAAGCCAGCCCACGATGTTGCAGCCGCTGGTTTAGGAGGCTCAGCGATAGAAGCTGCTTTTGAGTCATCCTCCGTGGTATTGACTGCAGTCGACTTAGGCGTTTCCGAGGTAGAACTGGCAGTATCTTTGGTCTGATGACGTGGAGTTCCAGGCGCGTTCGGAACCACTGGGACAACAGGGGCCAGAGGAATAGCAGGTCGTGAATCAGTATGCTGGGATGGGAGTTTTGCGGTAGAAGACGGAGTGGTAGGGTGGGTAGAGTTTGTGTCAGACCGAGGAATGGAGCCAGTAGGTGTTTGGGGCTCTGAAGCAGCTTGAGCAGCTGTTTCCTCCGGCTTGCCTTCGTCAAGCTCCCCCTTCTTCTCACCGATAATGCACTGGGCATCTCTCTTGGGAAACTCAACAGATGCCGGCATGGCTCGGGTTTTCAAGCGTCGGCTTGGAGCCCGAGCTGGGAAAGGCAGTTCGGGAACAGAAAGCCAGGGGACCTACATTTAGAGTCAGATTGGCATGCAAAATAAAGTTATCAGTCCAGTTTGGAATAGAACTCACGGGTGCCACAAAGACAGGCTTTGGCTCTGGGATGACCTTCGGCTCCCACCGTGGTTGCGGTGACGCGATGGGGTAGTGCTGAGGGGGCTGGACAGGAAGAATAGGGTGATCTTGTATTTCAGGCTGAATAGGAGGTGCTGGAAGTGACGGGGACATGGTTGGCTGCAAAGGAGTTGATGTTCGTGGTTGCATCGGTATAGTGTGAGGGGGGAGGTGGCTGGGCGCCATGATGGGCTGTGAGTGAGGGTAAGATGAGACAAGCATCGGTCCATAAGGTGCAGGCTGATAGTGACGAGGGGGCATTTGCATATGACCGTATGGCACCGTAGGGGGGTACCACGGAGAAGGAGAGAACTGCTGTGGTGAATATGTAGGAGGCATGTGTCCATTCATGTGCGGTGGGTAACCCATATACTGGGGAGAACGCATGTTGGGAGGACCGGGGTTGTAAGTGAATTCTTGCTGCCGCCTCGATGGGGGCATCGGCGGTTGCCCGTGGTGCATAGCAGGCAGATGGTGATTCATCTTGAGACTCCACTGAAAAGTTGCCTTTCAAGGTTGAGCCACACGTTGCGTCAATGGAAGCCATGCGCGGAAGGATTCGATCTAAGCGCAAAATCGGAAGCCTCAGGCGCACTTATGCAGCCATATTGGCCTCTTGGGTATATCGTGGTAGGAAGTTCACGGGATGGCTGGTACAGCGGAATCAGTCGAGCTCAATGACTAGAGGGCGAGGATAGGTGAGCATTCGCAATGCGCAACAAGACGGATAGAGGGGCAAAATATCAAGTACCTTAACAACTAAATCTAGAAGTAAAGAAAATGTGGTTGGTGGCCAGGCGAGGAAAGGCCTGTGGACTGAATGGGAGGAGAGACAGGCCGTCCCTCAATTCACGTCTTCTGAAGCGAAGCTGAAGTGAATGTGCTGAATCAGCTGGTTCTGAGTCAGCGCTACACGTGCCGGCGATGTCATGCCCGCCCCTCCTCAACCACTTCTGAACGGCCAGCGTCCCCGAACGCTTTCCTTATTCTTAGATGGCCTCTCGGGGCTTCGTCTATCTTTATTCACCAAGCCTTTTAGACAGACACTGAGCCTGTCGTGCATGGCTCAGATCCTTTTAGACAGACACTGAGCCTGTCGTGCATGGCTCAGATCCTGCTGATCTTACCTCATTGGCAGCTCACCTTGTCAGGTGCTGGGTATATCCAGGTCCTAGAGAGCCCCTCGTTCACTGATTCAGGCGATTGTCAATCTTTTGTGTACCCTTGGTCTCAAAAGATAAGCTGCCCGGTTTGCTAAGCGATTTTTTGGAGATGTCGTTCAATGCAGGACAGAACCAGGCTCCCTCCAAAGCGATAAATATTTTGAATACCTCGGCCACGTCTACATTCTACTCGACAGCTTCAACCGACAGCGGTTCTCAGCGACGTGCCGGAGGCTCCGGAAGTTTTGGCGCTGGTTCATCTTCAAGGAACTCGCCCACAGCGAGGAATACACAGGGCCGGAAAAGTCAACACAAGCATCAAAGGAAACCCCGACTGCTAGATGATGACGAGTACAGCGAATCGGTGGGCGCTCCAGCACTCGCTCCAAAGGACCATCGCCCGCTGACCCTACCATCCTCTCTATTCAGGCCGTCATGAGATCAACAAATAGCCGCAAGGGACAGACGTCCATCACCCACTTGATGAACTTTTCTCTTCCCCCTCGTCCTCAGTATCAACCACCGCCACGCAATACGCGCCGCTATCAGTCATGGGGAGCAGGGTCTGGATATCATGCGGTGGACAAGGCCCGCTATGTTCACGCAAACTATCGGTTCATTGTATCGCCCGATCGCAGTTACCATGCACAGGCGGCCAACGCCGATGTCCACCTGGACTGGGATTCAGTTCTCCAAGTACTTGTGTCTGCTCAGACTCAAGCTGCTAGCTGTCCGATTTGTCTGTCTATGCCAGTCGCTCCACGAATGGCTCGCTGCGGTCATATATTTTGTCTACCTTGTCTCATTCGATATATGCATGCATCCTCTGATGATGAAAACCCAGTCCCAGAGAAAAAGGCTCGGTGGAAGAAATGCCCAATCTGCTGGGACACGATATACTTGTCTGAGACTCGCCCTGTCCGATGGTTCCGCGGCCAGGAAGGTGATCTTCCCGTCGAGGGTGGAGATGTTGTACTGAGGTTGGTCAAGAGGGAATCCGGCAGTACGCTCGCCTTGCCTCGTGATGGTGCCGAGGCTCTCGGTGTTGGACAGGACGTCCCATGGTATCACGTGGCGGAGGTTGCGGACTACGCTCGAATCATGAAGGGTGGGGAAGACTACATGACGTCTCAATACGATGCTGAAATCGAAGACTTGCGCCAGCAAGCCGTCGAGGATGAGTTGCTGTTTGGGGATGAGAACACCTGGACCCGGAAGGCGATTGGCGCTATCAATGGTGCTAAAGAAAAGCTCAAGGGGATTGGCAATCCGCCGGATGTCTCACGACAACCCAATAAGGCCGTCAAAGAGCTAGTTGTGGAGACGATAACCTCCACAGTCGACACGCCCGAGGTCGCGATCCCATCTATCAGCGAAGCTTCGGCCGAGCCGGTGCCTGGGTCCAACATGGATACAGCGCAGCCGGTGCCAGAATCTTCATCAATCCCCGTCGTGTCAGATGAAGTGGAGCACCTCTCAGGGACATTGGGTAAGACCAGGATATCATCCGAATCAAACACCAAATCCAAGCGCAAGAGCAAGGGCAAAGAGCCACAAGTCTCCCAGCCATCCGACCAACCCTACTACTTCTATCAGGCTTTGCCTCAGTTCTACCTGTCATCTCTTGACATTCGAATTCTCAAGGCAGCATTCAACGAATATGCTGATTTCCCAGCGACTATTTTACCACGGGTGGAGCACATCTCTAGTCATATGGTTGATGACGAGCTCCGTAAGCGAGTGAAATATCTGGGCCACCTTCCCTATGGCTGTGAAGTCAGCTTCCTTGAATGCGATTGGAGGGACGTGGTCGTACCAGAAGTCCTCAATCGTTTCCGCTCCGAGACCGATAGGAGGCGAAAACGCAATCGCGAGAAAGAAGCTCGCGAGGAGAAGGATCGTATTCGCGCTGAAAAGGAAGAGGACGATAAACGATGGGCTGCTGCAAGGCGCAAGCGGCCCAGTATCGGCGGTGCCAGCGAAGCTCCATTCTCTGCACGAGATTTCCAACCACTGTCTAGTGGCCATGACCCCGCCTTGTTTGATGCCGGTGCTTCCTCTGCTTCTCCTCCTCGTGCATCTTCTCAATTTGGGGCATTGGGTTCCCCCTCCAATAGCCCTCCAGGATCACGCACCGTTTGGGGAACCACGGCTGTGTCGTCAATTTCTCCAACTCTCGAAGATCAGAGTAACACTCCGAACGATGGATGGCTGCAAGGCTGGGAGGATGAGTTGCTAGCACAGCAAGAATCCGCAGCCATAGCTCAGTCCGCCGCTGAAGCTCAACCCTCCGGCCCATCTATGCCAATGAGTGGCAAGAAAAAGAAGAAAAGCAAGATCACATTGATGTCAACCAACAGCCACCGAGGCGCATAGCCCCTGGCAGAGTAGCCAGGAAGCTCATTGATCATACGGCATGGAAACGTATATGCCTATTGTTCCCATTGTCATTGCCATTGCATCGTATAGGTATTTGATTTTGACCGGACTATTCGGGTTGTTCAACTCTGCTCCTCGGGCCCACATTCCAGTCCCAATTATTTTGAATCTAAGTGCGCGTATCTGACCGAAAATAAACATACAATAGAAATTTGTCTCAGCAAGGCCGTATAGAATTTAATTTGATACCCAGTCAGATTCTTAAAGTAAGCTTCCAAGGTTGGGCGCAGTTGGGACTCGTACAGCGAACGAAAAGCTTGGCACAGAGATCGACGCTGCAGGGTTAATCTAAAAAAGAAGGAAAGGGAAACAAAAAGTAAATAACTCTTAGTGCAAGCTAGCACAGCAGACTGATCTAGACATGAGAAAATCACGAGACCATTCCTAGATATGTACCTAGCTACGTAGACAGCAAGACTGTCCACATCCCCTACTGTAGCAGACCGAAGAAGTCGATGGCGAAGGACAACTGTGGGGAAAAGACTGAGCTGTAATGTATTCCGCAGGTAACAAATAATCAAAATGGCCCAGGGTGGTATTTTTGCCGTACCCGCGCATACTCCAGCGGGCGGAAGTGTGCACGTCAGGTACATAAAGTGTAAACATGGCCTTGTTTTCCCCTGTTCTTCCTTTCCCATCGACCCTCTCTCCCTTCTTTTTCCTCCACAACGTCCCAATTCCTATCGGATCCCGGTCCTCCGATTAGGCGATCATGACTCTCACGCGCTCCCAAACAGGGAAAACCCCCAAGTAGGTGATTCCCGCCCGAATGTTGCTTGCGATGCACCCTCCCGTTGCTATATGATGCCCCCTGCAATTCCGCCCTTTCGATCTGTTCAGGACCTCCAAACTAATTTGCACCGTTTTCGCGCACTTCAGGAAAATGGATCGCCCCGGTTATATCGAGACTCCCGGCCGTCGTTCGACCCGTAAGAGCACGGCTTTTGACATGAGTGAGAACGATGGCTCCGATTCGTCTGCACCCAGATCCAAGTCCTCCACTCGTCGTCGCACGTCTGGTAAGATCAAGGATGAAGAGGATGAATCTCCGGCGAAGCCCGCGACAAATGGCAAGGTGGCCTCTCCGAAAACCAAGGCCGAGTCCAAAGCGCGCATCGTGGACGGCTGGGTGGAGGGACTCGACCCCAAGATCGACTACAGTGGGCACTACGAGTTCGGTGGTTCTCTGGGTGTGCTATCTATGATGATTTGTTTCCCAATGCTCATGTACTACATGTGGATTGGCGCGACCTATTACGATGGCAAATTCCCGACGCGTGAGGAGGGGCAAAGCTTCTCGGAGTTCTTCGCTCACATGGGTCAATTGGTGTACACTGGCGCTTTCCCGTCGCTTAAGGCTTGGACCATCTATTGGGTGTTCTTCCTCTTCGAGGGTGCCTGCTACGTACTTCTACCCGGTGTCTCTGTCTCGGGACGTCCGCTCCCGCACCTGGGTGGCAAGCAGCTGCCTTACTACTGTTCGGCTGTTTGGTCGTTCTACACTAGCATTGTGCTGGCATTGGCTCTGCACTTCACCGGTCTTTTCAAGCTTTACACCATCATCGATGAGTTTGGTCCTCTTCTCAGCGTCGCCATTCTGTCGGGCTTCCTGGTCTCTTTCGTGGCCTACTTCTCGGCTCTGTATCGCGGCGCGCAGCACCGTATGACTGGATCTCCCATCTATGACTTCTTCATGGGTGCCGAGCTTAATCCGCGCATGTTCGGAATTCTCGACTTCAAGATGTTCTTCGAAGTGCGCCTGCCTTGGTTCATCCTGCTGTTTCTGTCTATGGGTGCTGCCGCTCGTCAGTGGGAAGTTTACGGATATGTGTCCGGTGAGGTCATGTTCCTTGTCATGGCGCACTTCCTGTACGCCAACGCCTGCTCCAAGGGTGAGGAGTGCATTGTGTCTACCTGGTAAGTTTCGCTGTTGAATCACACAGCGGACCCAAGCTTACCTTCGTTAGGGATATGTACTACGAGAAGTGGGGCTTCATGCTCATCTTCTGGAACTTGGCCGGTGTGCCTCTGAGCTACTGCCACTGCACCATTTACCTGGCCAACCACGACCCCAGCGAGTACCACTGGAACCGCTTCTTCCTCGCTTTCCTCTACGTCGCCTACCTGTTTGTCTACTGGGTCTGGGACACCACCAACAGTCAGAAGAACCGCTTCCGTCAGCAGGAGCGCGGCACCCTGGTCGCCCGTAACACTTTCCCTCAGCTGCCGTGGCAGACCGTGGAGAACCCCAAGACTCTGACCTCCGCCAACGGTTCTAAGATTCTTATTGATGGGTGGTGTAAGTGTATTCCGATGCAAAGCTCTCGCAGCATGGATACTAATGTTTTGGTTACAGATGGCAAGGCTCGCAAGATTCACTACACTTGCGACCTCTACTTCGCTCTGAACTGGGGCCTGATCACTGGTTTCTCGAGCCCCTTCCCTTGGTTCTACCCGCTCTTCTTCGCCTGCATGATCTCCCACCGTGCTCTGCGTGATATCCAGCGGTGTCGCACCAAGTACGGTGAGACCTGGCTCGAGTACGAGCGCCAGGTCCCCTACCTGTTCATTCCCGTGAGTTTCTGTCCCTGAAAACCGATAAGGCAACACTAACAACTAGGAACAGTATGTCTTCTAATGGCCGCACATTAATCAGCCCCTTCTACTCCGTTTTAATTCCTGCACAGGGGCTCTGAGGTCATTAATTCCTGACAGCCCACCAAAATTTCCGTGGTCACTCTTTTGGGATATGCTTACTTCGCCACGACTCGAGATACTTTCTTCATAATTCTTGCCTTGGTGCCGTTGCTTCGAAGCCTCTGCGCCTTGATGTGGCCATTTAACATTCTGTTCCGTGTATATTATTCACCGAATCCCTCGGGGTTTTCGATTTTTTCCATCTCAATCCAGATACTGTCAATGAAATCAAAAAAGTACCATTCAAATCTGCAACTAGTCATGTTACCTTGGATTTGAATTGCAGTCCGACTTTGTCAGCGTCCACATGACTGGCCCCGCGGCCTTATCGATAAACTGTTTCGCGAGCCCGCATCTGCGTCAATTGCTCCAGCTTCGTAGCTTTCGCGAGTCATTGTCCGTGGTGTAATATTTTGGAATAATTTGCATCATGCTCATTCAAGAATCCACCCACGATGTTCCCACTACAGCAGACGGCCAGGGGTCGATGCGTATGTATATCCCCTCCCCGCCTAGCAACCGCCAGCTATTCCCCATGTCCATCTCTCGCGACTTTCAAGTTTCAATTGTCATGATACCAGGACTAACAATTCCCAGGCATCTATGTATTCCACCCTACAATCCCGGGCTACCCCAAAGCGCGGTTCCCAGGCGTGGTCGTCTTCAGCGAGATCTACCAAGGTGGGAGCTCCCCAGCTGGCACACGGACGTCATAGGACATCAGAACAGTCCTAACGCAATCACCCACAGTAACGGGTCCCGTCGCACGCTTTGCCCGGCAGATTGCAGGCCAGGGCTATATCTGCGCAGCCCCGTCCAGCTACCACGAGTTCACAGGGCCAGAGCCCTTGAAGTACGACGCCGAGGATACGGACAACGGCAACAAGTGGAAAATCACCAAAGTACGTCACGAACCACTACTTATATATACTGCTTTTGTCGTGTTCCAACTCTCTTTCCCTGAAGCGATATACACCCCATTATCTCCAGAACCACGCTCTGCTAACCATTTCCAATAGAAACTGGCCGCTTATGACGAAGACGCCCGCCTCTGCGTCGACTACCTGCTCTCACTCGACACCTGCAATGGCCGAGTCGGCGCCACGGGCATGTGTCTCGGCGGCCATCTGGCATACCGATGTGCGCTGGATAGCCGGGTTAAAGCCGCGGTGTGCTACTTTGCCACGGATATACACAGCAAGACCCTAGCCCATGGCAAGAATGATGATAGTCTGCAGAGGGCGAGCGATATCGAGGGCGAGTTGTTGATGGTATGTTTTTCTCTTACCCCAGGCACTTAACCCGGGGCTTTCGGGCTCTAATATACAAGCATTGTCTGATATAATTGAACTAGATTTTCGGCAAGAATGATAACCACGTCCCACCTGAAGGCCGCGATTTGATTCGCAAGACCCTGCATGAACAAGGGGTGCTGTTCAGTTTCTACGAGGTTGCCTGGGCACAGCGTAAGTTCTTCTTGGGTTTAGAGTTTTCCACACCCCAAGGATCCCTGCTCCCGGGCGCGAGGATGCGCTGCTAGCCTTCGATAGTGAATGAAGCTGACATAGGCTAGATGCTTTTATCCGCGATGAGCTCAGCAAGGGCCGATATGATCCGGCTATCACCAAAGTTTGCTTTGAGATGTTGTTGGAGCTGTTTGGTCGCACTCTGAAACTGGACTTGGGCGAGCATGATGGGAAGAAGTTGGTTGTTGAGGATGTTTGCTAGGTTTATCCTTTACAATTGAGATCGTCTGGTAACTCGGAGATCAGGATTCAGGTAGCACAGAGGCGGAAAAGGGGAACAGACTTCGATAGTGCGATGGATTGCAAGGATGAGCAGATGAAGTTGTTTCAAGGGATATCATATCATTTCAAGGCCCATGCAAGTACTAAGTCGTGAGGTTGCCGTCACCCAGTCGACGGGGGTTTCCCGAGCCCATGCAGAAGCGCAAGGGCGGAGAGGCTGGACGATGGCCCATGCTGCCGAGTCCCTTTAGGGGACGATCAACTGTGCAGGTGTCCACTATTCCTGGATACCTATAGCGTTAGTCCACTAGAAATTATTAAAAAAAAGATACTCGGAGTGTGGGGAGTTTGTGCTACTTTTACTGCAGACTCCTCACGTTGCAACTTGATGCACATAATAATACTAAGAATAGCAGCCCTGAACCATGGACGACATGGCCGTTGCCACTTGCTAACGAATTCCAGTTCCATGGATGACAAGTTAAAGGACTCAGGCACAATCGTAATTCGGAATAAGAAAATAAGAGTCTTGAGAGCTAAAGACCATTTTTCAGTCGTCTTCAGTATACGCCTTGGGCCAAGTCTAGCACTAGCGTCCGTCATTCCCTGTTCGAGCCCACACTCACTTCTCATTCTCATTCTCATTCTCATTCTCATCCCCCGTAGCCTTTGCCTCCGTCTTTCTCTCTTCCACTCTGGTCACTTTACATTGGGAATCCATTCTCTTTTTCCCCTTCTCACTTCCTCATTCACTATCCCTTGCGATCGTGTTCAAGCGCGGGTCAGGGGACTCTTCTAGGCCCCAGTCCCCAAGTCCTCTCCAGCCTTATCCAATCCGCCGCTTTCGCCCCGGTCATCGCGACCGTAATCGCACATCGCCATGGGTTCGACACAATTCGGCAATTTTCACGTGAGTTCACTGCAATGCTCACCCTGGATTCCTGGAATCTTCGAGATTCTGGAATGCACACCTCGCTCCAGCCTCGGATCGCTGACCTTCACCCTCGGGTATGACAGGACTTTTGTCGCGATTCGACACTGCCAGTCTGCAATGTACGTGAACGACCTCCTCAGTCAATTCTTTCCGATCTCAAATCTGACAGTGTCGTCCCTCGTAACAGCTCTTCAAACACGACGAACCCCCCAACGGGTTCGGTGGATGCGCGCTCCACGGCATTAAACTCTCCGGCGATCGCTACCTCGCCAACCTAGGTAATGACCTATGCGCGAAAGTCTGCGGAGATGAGCGCTAATACGGGAATAGGCTCGATTCTACTGGCTTTCATTGCTATCCTGGTTTCGGTGGGCTTGATATGGAGGTCGGACAGGAAGCACGCCGCCGTCGGGCGCCGGTAAGCTTTTCCCTTCCGGATCTTAGGGTCGGACATGGCATTTTTCTTGAGTTGAAGACTGACGTTGTGGCTCTAGTGAGATGCAATTGTTCCTGCTCGGTTTCATCGTTATTGAGATCTGTGAGATTTTCACCGTGGGTGGCTTTCCGCTTGATGATGCAGTGCGAAAGGTGAGAATTCGGTGGTGTTCGATTTTGTTCCAAGGTTCTAATCCTATGAAATTAGGGGTTCTCAGCTGTTCATTTGGCGGCAATTACTGCAACGTGCTGGATTCTTCTCATGAACGCGGTGGTGGGCTTCCAACTACTCGACGATGGCACTCCGGCCTCGATTGGCTTGATCGCTGCATCTGCCATTGTGCTTTTTATCGGTACTGGCTACATTGCCCTCGACACCGCATTCGACTGGACTGGCCATTTCCAACATAGCCAAACGGGCGAGAACCGGAATATCGGACTTTACGTCTTGTACCAGCTCTTTCCGTTGGTCTGCCTGTTCCTGTTTTATGTTCTCGAGGCCGTGCTGGTTTTGCGGGTGCTGGGCGAGTTCCGACCATTGAGTATGTGTGCATTCCACAAGTTCGAAGGGATGTCAACTAATGCATCTGTAACAGTCTATCTCACGGGTGCAACCCTCCTATTCGCCATTGGCCAGATCTTCCAGTACGTGATCAGCGTCCATCTGTGCGAAGCCTCGTCCAACAAGATCAACGGTGCCTTGTTCGAGACCCTTTTCACTCTTCTCGCCGTTGGCGGGATCTGGACTTTCTGGAGTAGTATTACGGAAGACGACTGGCCCCTGCCCACCGGCGGCGGATACAACTAATTTACTATGCTTATCTCGCGGCTCGCATGTCTCTCAAGTTTCTCGCGTGCAGATTATTTTACATACACCTCATATCTGTTCTTCGGACTCTAGCGTTCAGCTCTACTTCTGCTGGTGACAGGTCTGTCAACGATGGACTGAACCTTTTACGTTGTGATACCACATTCCGGGTCATGTTTCACGATTTACTATCTTTGTCTCCTTCCTCTACGTGCCTTCGATCTCTCCCGAATCTTGCTGCTGCTGTTGTGATTTGTAATCGGATCGGTCACCTTGTCGTCGGCATGCTTTCTCTGTGCTTTATTGTCAGATACCTCTCCGTCTTGTCTTGTACTTACATTATAATGATCCTGTTCCATAATCAATTACCTATCTTCTTTTCTTCTCAAACTAGCAGACTGCCTGGACGAAGTCTGAAGTACAGTTCGAAGGACAAGCAGCGACCTCGATGTGACCCGGTGTGACCCTGTCCTAGCGCAGCTCACCAGGTTCTTCATGTATCCGTTCGGTGGGTATGACAACCATCCCAAGAGTCACTTGTCAACGCTGGACCCCTGAGCTACGATTCGACGCCGAGCCACTCCAAGTGCAAATAAATAGCCCGCTAGCTCTACCATCGCAAGCCCCTTAACCTATCTCTTCAGTTGTGGGCTTCACATCAAACTAGTTAAGAAGCATCACATTCAACATGCGCATCAAACTCGCCGCCCTCCTCGCCTGGGGCTTGACATCTAGTGCCATAGCCTCGCACAACGGACACGAACACGGAAACGACAACTTAACTCGTACGAACTCCTCACCTTGCCGTATTCCTACTCCATACCAACTAACCAATCTAGAACTGGAAAGGAACCGCCTCGCTCTCGAACAGATGCCCCCAACCTGCAGCCTACCCGCCTGTATCGGTCTCTCCGGCACAATCACCTGTGTAGTTTCCGCCGCCAGCAGCAGAGATACCACTGCACTACAGAAATGTCTTTCCGGCGGCTTGACCGAGGTATACCTGCCTTTTGATGTGAGATAGGTAACACCAATGCTTAATTCCTTCCAGATATGCTCGTGCTCCGCCTGCATCCCATCCATTATGAACTTCCTGACTGCTCTCGGTATCTGTGTGACAGCGTCGGGGAATTCAACGCATTCGCTTTCTGATAACCTAAGGCCTAGTTTCACGGCTAGTTCTCCTACGCCGGGCTTTTTGACGATCACCATAACAGTAATTCCGCAGATTCCTACTCCTCATCCTGGAGCTTAGTGTGGGTCTATTAAGCGGGTTCTGGTGTGATGTAGTCATTTCTATAAGAGTTTCCAGGGGTATTTTAGCTTGAGGTTATACTCGGGGATATTGCCTCTTTGGTTTCAGATGTTTTGCTTGCTAGGGTTCCATTGGCTCTGGTGTAGATAATAGTGATCTGAATCTATATCTTGCACCTGTCCATGCATTGTGGCATCAGAATAAAGTTTATGTGCCCGGGCATGTAGTTTACAATGGATACCTATCAGTCGGGTTATCGTGCGGTCTCCTCATGATAGTTGACTCTGAAGGTGTTAGCATTGTTGGACCTAGGTATGTAATAATATACTGCTATCTCGATCGCTGGCACCTAACTTTGCATGGATTCATAGGCTATGCTTACCTACGGATGCGACTATGACGGAATGATAACTAGGTAAACCCTGGATAGCTTGTATACCTAGATCAGAAACCGAGATGCCCGTGGGTTGCAACTGTGCATCCCCACAACTAAACACTAATTCGTAGCGTGGGTCTTGTAATTGACCTCGAGCAAGGGCCAAGGGAAAGGTTCAAGCGTCAGACATTATCCGGTCTATGTACAGTGTTATGAGAGACAAGTTCCAGCCGTTGCGTTGACTGAGTTCCGGTAATTGCAAATCCATTGTCAATATCCGTTTTGTACGTCGAGCTGACATGCAGTCTTTGTATCAACGTGTAATGTAGCTTCATACCGCAGAATGATAAGCACGATGATCCCTCGGGTTCTTAAAAGAACCGCTCGAAGGCAAAACCAAAAAGCATATGCCAGCTCCAAGAATTGAAAGACTTTTCGCTTGATCAATCTATAACCGCACCTTCACATCCACGCAGGGAAGCGTCCACTCCCGCCGCCCTAGCAGACTCCGCAACCATTCCAGGCCCACGCCAGTCCATTCAACCGGCCCAGATTCCACACCGAGGCGCTGCTGAGCGCCTTCAAGGGCAGCACCAACCAGTGCCTTGGCAGTCGTGTTGAACGTATCGAAGACGAAGCCGACTAGGCTGTCGCCCGGTAGTGGGGCGGCGACTGTGCCGTTTCCGGAGACGAAGCCATACTCGCTTGACTCGGGTGTATACCGTGGCGCAAACCAGTTGCTGCGTAGGTCGAAGATGCACCGGTCTGACCAGTGGCAGGAGGAGACGAAAAGGATGAGCAAAAGCGCAGAGCAGTAGATGCAGGGTCGGTGGATTATGTAGGTGAGGGCGATGAAGGAGATGATGAAGAGGGGCGAGGCGTTGGTTGGAATAAAGAGTAGAGGTAGCCAGCTGTAGAATGAGTGATCCATGTCAGAGAGAGTCCGCTTCTGTGGTGTTCTGATGTAGATGTTGATGTTATGTCTTGGGGGGTTTTAGGCTCGTCTTACCTCCGGAGACAGAACATGGTGGAAGCCAGTCCGGGCGGCTCGGACTGGCTGAAAATCGTTTGCAGGGGATGTTCGTATACCTGGAAGCAAACAAAAGGCCTCAGGTACTTGTATTGATCAGAAACTCTCGTTGGCGAGTAAAAGGTAGGAAGGAAAGGAAAGTGACGAAAGGCGATCACCGCCTTTGAGCCACGCACCAGCCACCCTGCATTTTGCTTCTCCAAGATTTGACCTCATCCTTCTTTCTTTCACATTCTCTTCCCTTTCCACAACCTCATTCTTCGTTTCGTAAATCATTCAATCTATTTGCTCTCATACGCCTTGATACATTGATTGTCACTTTTCGATATCCTCTTCTCGACTGAGAGCTTCTGAGAGCTCGAAAAGCTTGGTTTTCGTGCGGAGGTCGCCTATTCTCTACGGCGCACGGCAGAAATGTCTACCCCGAACGATCTCCAGACTCTCCTTGCCAGTATTCGGGGGCGTCCATCGCCCCCCAATGGCCTCGGCCAGGATTATTATCAGCAGCGTCCTCAGCAGCTCTACCAGCCGGGAATGTTTCCCCCTCACCCTCAGCAATCCTACGACGGACAGGGCTATTCCCATCCTCAGCCGCATGGCTACCACCATCCCTCGGTTTCATCAAACATGCAGAGTCCCGCCCCGGTGAATAGTCCACCTCATCGAGGCTCCGATATTCTCAGCCCGAATGGGCCCACTCCTCGCAATGACTGGCCTCAGCAGCCGCCACCGCAGATGGCCAACCAAGACCGTCCTGTAGACCTACTCAGTCTTCTGAGATTTAGCCAGGGTCAGGGTGCGGCCACCCAGCCAGGCCCCTCTACGGCTCCTGAGCAGCCTCACTCTGCCTCAGCGCAAGAGACGACCTCGCCCCACGGACGAAACACTTCCGCTTCGGACTTTGTCGCCTCTCTCCTTGGCAAGCAGGCCGGTGCCACTGTGCCCACGCCTCCTGCCCCCGCGGAGGTACTCTCTGCTCAGCCAGACGGCCCGAGTGAAAACACGCAGGATATGCTGCTCCGCCTCCTCAACCGTTCCCAGCCCGTTGCCAATGTCGCCGACGCACCCTCCCTGGTGCCAACTACCCAGACTGCTCCTCTTGATTCAGTCAAGGTCGAGCCTAAGGAAATTGTTGAGATTGTGGAAGCTAGCCCCAAAGGACCTGGAAAGCCGGAAACGGTCGTATCCCCAGGTACCAAGGAGTCCATGTTCACCTATGTCAATCCCTTCGATCAATTGGCTGCCATTTCTCCTCGCAAACAGTCCCCACAGCCCACCTCTGTTGACGAGGCTCCTGCAGTGGAAGCGACAAAGACACAAAAGATCAATGTCAGCGCGAATATTGAACCTTCCACTGTTCTCGAAGTCCCGCGGCCTAAGCGGAGCAAGTCGCCGCCCTTGGAAGATCATCAGAAGAAGGCACTCAATGAGGTCGTAGGTCGTTTTGTCGATCAAATTGGCCGATCTCTTAGCGGAAGTGAAGCCAAGCCCACAGTGGAATTGGAGAGGGAAGCTCCCGCCGTGAAGGAGGAGTCTACCGAAGCGTTTCTTTCGGGCATCGCCGATCACTTACGCGAGACTGCTGCCGAGGCCAAGGAGGAAGCTGGTTTGGAAAAGCCTGCTGAATCCGCCAAACAGGTCGAGGCTGACACTTCTTTCACCCCTGTTGGCCAGAGCGGGAATGAAAATGCCGATGCTCTAGCTGATAGTTGGGAAAGTGCGGAAGATAGTGCTGAGAAGGAAGAGGAGCGCGTTGTCTCTGTCCACAACTTCCCCTTGCGGCCGTTCATTTCCATCACCGTGAAGCCGCAATCTGGGAAGCTTGTGACCTTCCGAGACGATGACATTATGGATATCGCACGCCTCAAGAAGGAGTTTGATCAGCTTGACCGCTCCTTGACTGCTGCTACCTCTGATTATATTGTTTATGCCCTGGCAAAGACCGGAGGTATCAGAATCATTCGTCAAGACGACGGAACCGACCGACAGGTCTTCCGCTCTGCTCGCGATCGCGTATTTAACGTCGCGCTGTGTACTTCCGCCTCCACGACCAGCCAGTCTGACGTGCAGGCGCTCCTTGGCATTGGGGTCAGCGGCGCTGTCTACTGGGCTTTGATCTCCGGCCAAGGAAAAGATCTATTCGAGCTAGATGCTTTGGAACGCGAGAGTCTCATTTTCCCGCCTTTCCCTGCCTCGGACGAGAACACTTCTGGCGGTCAGCTGAAAACGCGGGCCAAGCGAAGCACTCGCCACGCCGATCTGTTCGCTATTGGCCGCGGGAAGAACATCTACGTTGTTTCTCCTCGTGCTGCCATGAACCCCAACTACGGTGTGTCCGGGGCCCAGCGCACGGTCAACACCGAGAAGTTCCTCAAGGAGCGTGCTCTGAAAATCTCCACCGGCAAGGCCGGAAAGGACTTTGCCTTCAGTGACGATGATACCGTCATTGCCTCTCTGGACAAGACGGGCCGTCTGCGTTTCTGGGACATTAGGGATGTTCTAGACAATCCATCCTTCGCCGAGGGGCCTGTTGCGAATGAAGTTCGAGTTCCATTGAACACGTTCGTGACTGGCTCACCCGCAGAGAAGTCCTGGCCCACTTCGGTGCTGTTCCTTGACAAGCTTCGCGCCTACTCCAAGTCTACGGCTCTTCGTTACGTGCTGGTTGGACTCAAGCAGAACCACACCTTGCAGCTCTGGGATATTGGGCTGGGTAAGGCTGTGGAGGAAGTGAAGTTCCCTCATGAGAACGAGTCGGACGCGATTTGCAGCGTTGCTTATCACCCATCATCTGGTATCATTGTGGTTGGCCACCCCACACGCAACTCGATTTACTTCGTCCACCTGTCTGCGCCGCGGTACAACCTGCCGGTGATGTCGCAAGCAGACTTCATCAAGGCCGCCACTGAGAAGGACGGCAACTTGCCTAAGCCCGAATCAACTGCCTGTCTGAGCGGAATCCGTGAGATCTCCCTTGGCGCCAAGGGCCAGTTGAGAAGCTTGGAGCTTCTTTCTGTCACCAGCAAATCTGCTACGGATAAGCGCAGTGCTGAGGAGACCGGTCTGTTTGAGCTGTATGTGATGCACTCGCGTGGTGTGACCTGCCTGAACATCAGAAAGGAGGACCTGGGATGGACCTCGGACAACAAGGTCATTCGCCCTATTGACGGACTGTCGGAAGGCACGATTGAAATCAGTGACCTTCAGACTTTCCCGAGCTACGTAACAGATGAGCCGTCTGTGAACGGCGACGCTGCATCCACCACTCCTTCCCGAGCCGCCACCGTGAAGGACACAGTGAAGAAGACTGACGGCGTGGAATCCATTGCTGGTATTTTACCCTCTCGCAACGCGTCTCCCACCAAGTCTGCCAAGAAGAAGACCGTGGAGGAACAGGCTGAGTCTGCAGCGACTGGCAGTGTTGAGAAGCCGGAAAAGAAAAAGAAAAAGAAGGTTTCTGCCTCCGAGGCGACAGTGAAGGCCAAGGAGCCCACTGCCTCGGCAGGTGTCGAGCCTCTTCCCACCAAGGAGACCGAATCACTTGCTTCATCGACTGCTGCATTGGCTGCGACTCGGGCTGCGGAAAGTGCAGCTCCCGGTGGTCTTGTTTCGAGCCTGCCCGGTGCTGGTATCTCAGGTGATGCTCTGAACAAGCACTTTGAGACTCTGCAAAACACTGTCTCCACCGAGTTCAACAAGACCCTTGGTCAAGAGTTTGAAGGCCTCTACCGCCGCTTTGACGATGAGCGTCGCAGCTGGGATGCTGCTTCGTCTGCAAAGCAGGACCAAGTGCTCCGTCTGGTCTCCAGCACTCTGTCCGAAAATGTCGAGAAGAACCTTGCCCGCATCGTCTCGCATAGCATCCAAACCGAGGCTGTCCCTGCCATCAGCCAGACCGCTGCTATCGCGGTCGCCAAACAGGTGAACAGTATTGTCACTCAGCAGCTTGGAAGCTTGTTCAAGGATGAGCTGCGCCAGGCCCTTCCCAAGGCGGTCACCCATGCTATGCAGCAGCAGGCTGTGGTGAAAACCGTTTCGGACTCTGTTGCACAAAACTTGGCTCCCCGTCTTGAGACCGAGATTTCGAAGGCCGTGCAGGGTTCGATTGCTCCCTTGATTGAGAATCTGAGCCTCAGCACCAAGAAGATCGAGGCTGACATCGAGAGACACTTCCAGGCGCAGATCAGGCACTATGAGGCCCAGCGTCAGAGCGACAGCGCTAAACTCGAGGAGATGGCTACCATGCTGCGCGGTTTGTCCACTACCGTGGCCTCGCTGGCCGCGAACCAGACTCGCCAGTCTGAGCCGACCCACAATCATCGGTCCGCATTGGGACGCCCAACTCCCGAGGAAATTGTCAACCTCGCTCCGCCAATGCCTCAGCCTCAACCTCAGGCCCAGCCTCCGTCTAGGCCTAAGAGTGGTGCGCCTCAGAATCCCGCTGCCGCGGCCCGGTCCCTTCTTGCGGACCCGACTGAAGCGGCAGATATCTCGAGGCTCATCAGTGCCGGTCGCCTCGAGGATGCCACGATGAAGTGGATCCAGTCGAACCAGCAGGCCGATCTCTTTGACCACGTTTTCATCCACTTGAGACCGGATTATCTGACCCGTCTGTCTGCTATGCTCATCCTCTCTGTGGGTGTGGCTGTTACCTCATCTCTCCAGACGAGCGTTGCCCAGCGTCTCAACTGGGTCAACGTGGTTCTCAACAACATGAACTTTGCCGTATGTTTCCCCCTCGCATACCTACCTAACATTATTTCGCTAACATGATACTTTCCAGGACCCCGAGATACGTGATGTCACGCCTAGGATCATGCAGATGCTGAGCGAGCGCCTGAACGACTTGTACATGGATGTTGCTAGCCGCAACCCGCAAGACCCGCTCCTCCGCATGATCATCCCCCTGACGCATCGTGCGCGCGGTATGAACGCCTAAGTCGCTTTTGTTTTGCTCTATCGATTACATTTCTTACGATATTATCATTCTACGCACACCGGAGTCGCCAGTTTGCCTTTCTGCATGATGTGTAACGATATCCGCATGACTTCAGAAGGTAAATCAAAAACATAGTGGGAAATGCCTTTATGGATTATGCATTGCTGTTATTTTGCCTCGGAATCTGGATTTCAAATCCTCGTCTCTGAGTGATATCTATGACATTAATGATTTGTTTCTTTCGGTCGTGGGCTTCAATTCCTTGTTAATTGCTAATCGCCTCCACTGGGTGAATGCTTTGGCTTGTGTGTATGGATAGTCTCGAGTCTGAAAGGCTCTATTTCTTTAGTTTTGTATCTTCTGCTTTGGCAGTTGGTATCTGTATGAATGCATGGCGTTTTACTTTGGGGTTGTCAAGTTGGTAGATCTGTAGATATCCTCCATCTACCTGAATTTGCAGCTGTGGACTGAGAGACGGTCATTGTTATTTGCAGATGCAAAAGTGGTACGTATATGCACTGTACTTTCCCCACTTCCTCCCCTTCCTCCACTGCTCATATGCCCCATGCTTCAAATGCTTCATATTCCTCAAATGCCTCAAATGCCACCGAAATCGAGAACCCGAAAGATGAAAGATAAAAACGAAAAGCTCAGATGCCGAGGATATAAGGGAGGTAAATAATCCAGAGCCAGTGTGTGCTTGACTATTCCACCAAGAACATCCTCTCTTCAGACAGGACTGTTTGGAGCCTGGCGATCTTGATTGACACCGGTAACATGGTCATGGGTAACCAGGTTGACCGGTCTCTCCGGTTCATCAGGTTGTCCAGAGCCAGGCTGGTCGGAAGGAGAGCGGGGACGAATAGGCGTGCGTCCAATTCGGAACGCCGAAGGTTGCGGAGATTCGCGTGAACCGCGCTTGCGACCGCGATAGCTGGATACTTCATTGTCTGAAGGAGGCATTGCCGTGCTGTGGGTGTGACGGATGCTGGAGATGGCTACTGGTTCTGGCTCCATGATGGTGCTGGTGCTGATGGCGCTGGAAATGGTGCGTGGGAGATGATAACCGGCTTTGCCGATAGGCACTGACATTCCGTGCACAATCTGGATCGGATCATGTCAGCTGAGAGTTATTTTAGGACCCAGGGGATACTCACGATACTGCAGACTACCAGGAACCACACCACAACGTTCACTGCGTCCATGACTTCCTGTGCGTCCTCTCGCACATTTCCGTCGACTGTAATTTCCCGTAGGAATTCGCGGCTGATCGAGAGGTAGAAGATGGCGCCGACGCCGATAGGGCCGAAGAAGCCCACGAATGCAGCCTGTTGAAAATGCTCGATTTGTTGAATGTACTTGTGCATAGCGAAAATTATTGGCATGCGGCGAACCAACAAGATGAGAATACCCAGGAAGATGAGTCTGTAGATGGGGATGATGTCGTTGTGAAGGAAAGACGCCCATGGGCAGACCGCACCAAACCACATGAATATCGACAAGTTAAGGAGCATGTCGATGGTCGGTTGAAGAGAGTCATCCATTGTCTCGAGGCGGAACCAGTCGCTGCAATCGTCAGTTTGACGTCTCACCCAATTGTAAGAATAGACTCACTCTTGCGTAAACACATTGCCTGCAATGAAACATGCCAGAAGGTCGTCGGTGCCGATCAGACCGCAGGTACCTAAAACGAACAACTATATTCGAATTAGTCAATGTTCTGTATCCAAATTCGTTATAGGAACTCACCGCAAGAGCAATGGCAAACACCAAGAAGCTCTCTCGATCAACATAGCGCTTTTCCTCCGCCCAGTGAAGCAGCTTCCTGGACAACCATCCGACCACGGCGCCGTAGAGGATACTCAGAATGATAGTATACACCCAGGTTTCCACAAACCACATCGCCATCGCTTTACCAGCGCCGCCACTGAATCCCTGGCCACCCATCCCAGTGTACTTAAGGATGTAAATACCGAAGAACAGGAACGGGTAGCCAAGGCCGTCATTGGCGCCAGACTCCGCGACGATAATCCGCTGCAGTGGGCGCGGGACATGCTTGTCCGCAAACTTGCCCTTAACAATGGAGTTGGACAGCACCGGATCAGTCGGGGTCACGCAGGCGCCAACAATCAGAGCGTGGAGGAACTTGAAGTTGGGAACCATGGCCCAGACAATCAGACTACTGCACATCCACATGGCAGCCATTCCAGGCCCTAGCAGCAGCGACAGGCTCCGCCATTCAATCTGGAGATATCGCTTGGGGAGCTGCACTCCGGCCAAGACCAGCTGCACACCCAGAACGAGGCGGGTGAAGTGCAAGGTGATGGTCTCGAGATTCACCTCGTCATGCAGGGCATAGTCCTCGGGCCTGATAAAATTGGCTGCATGAGGAGAGAATGCGACTCCGGCCAATAGCGAGATCACTTATGTGGGTCAGAACATGTAGGGCTGAGACTGCATTGGAATGACTTACATGCTTCGGAGAGATAGAATCGCTCCTTGCAGAGGTAGGAGACTAGCCCAAAAAGGGAAATAAAGCCTCCGAGCGTCGCGCAGACAATGTTAAAGTTGATCAGCGCTAGCGTCGGCATCTCGGCGGTTAGCCTCTGGGCGCGGGATCGGGTGAGTGACTCGGTCAAGTTGAATCGACCAAAGAGTCGATAGGATGTGAGTCGAGATGACCCGAAAAGGTCAAAACGGTTCGTAGGAAATCTAAACAGTAAAAAGGACCAGCAAATGTTATCGAATCATAGTATTGAGGAGTCGGGTGGAATGCAAGGCAACCATGCGTGAAGTTTGTAGAAACTGCCACAGAGATGAAGCCACGGTTGCTGCGGTACACAGGAGAGAAAATCTCAGTAGATATCTAAGTATCTTCAGAGCAGTAGAGTGAGCAAAATTGAGGGGGCAAGAACAGCGGGTGTTGACGAGCGCAGGTTGATCTTGGCGATTTGCGGTGAGTCGTCGGGGCTTGACTCTTGGCATTAGGTACGAATTGTAGAATTGAAGTGTACGAAGTACTACGCAAATGACCTCATATCCTATACGGCTATCAATAGCAATGTTCCAGGTAACATGTACCATGTATCATGAATCTCATAAGATATGCTCAGAAATCATCGTCGAATACTTCATCGGGCACTTGACCGGTTTCCAGCGCCTCGGCCTTCTCCTGCACACCCCGCTGGGCTCCATTAACCGCCAGGCGGTCCGCAGCCTCGTTACCGGGATCTTTATTATGTCCCTTAATCCATTCAAATAGGGTCTTAACCTTGAGCTCGTGACGCTCCTCGATCTTTACCAGAATTGACTCGATCAGGTCGCGGTTCTCAACCGGTTTTTTGTCTTTGGTCATCCAATTATTGCGGCGCCAGTTCATGAACCATACTGTCACACAGTCGATCGCGTACCGACTATCGGTGAAGATTGTCACATCACGATGGCGGGGTGCAATGTCAATGGCCCGAAGAATGGCGGTCAGTTCTGCGCGCTGATTCGTTTGGCGAGCACCCTTCAATGGCTCCGACACATTCCTGCTGGGATAATCGAGGTCAGTCAGAATGTCTCCTGCTAAGATAGACTCATTAGAAACAAACCTTGAGTCTGCTGGCCCGAAGTATACTCCCACACCGGCGGATGCCAATCTGGTACCATTCCGCAGTGAACTGCCATCCGTGTATATTCTCAACATTTCCGGAATACCTGCCGCCCGAGTCTTCGTGACTGTCTTTTGCTGGGTCGTCTTGTACACCACCTTGCCGGTAGTTGGGTCTAGCAGCAGGTTGGGGTCAAAGCCATCCTCTGCTCCGTGTGGTAGGGGACCATCGCCTGGGACAAACTCGACACCGTCTGCATCCTTTGCGTTCTCGGTCGTCATGCCAGGAGTCACGATAGTTGTTTGAGCGTCGCCGAATCCGACCGCGGATGTTGGCTTTTCTCCTCCTAACTTAACGAACTCCTCTGCCTCTTCTCGAGTAGAGAACTTCCGATATCGCGGCCGCGTAAACCCCCGAATCTGCTCCTGAGCCTTCGACCAGTCTGTGTATACACCTGGGACTCGACCTCGCTGTATCCCGTAAAATCTGGTGTTCTCGGTTGCGGAGGCATCGTTCGACGGAAGCTTGACGCCGTTCAGAAACGCGTTCGCTTCTTCGTATGTAGGGAATGATTGAACTATAGGACGCGCCCAGATTAGTCTCAGTACAGAAAGGAAGCCACCGACATGCGCCAAATACCCGCGAGAGGACTCACAGATAGCTCCCTTGAATCCCGTTATTTGAGCGAGACAGTCATTCCACGAGTAGTAGAGGCCCGGCTTGAACCCATTCTTGACGGCATAGTATTTGGTACCGGCGGTGCGCTTGCGCTTTGTACCGGCGGTCGGCGAGGGAGATGGTTTCGGGCGAGATGAAGCTTTCGGCACGGGCGCCGGGCTGGGCGAGGGAGTACTCTCGTTCATTGACTCGGCTCGCTCCTCGGAGAGAGTCGTGTATGGTATGGCAGAGTAATCGGAGGTCGGAAGAGAAGGAACGTAAGGTCGAAAGCACGGGTTTCCTGGCGTCTGTTGCAGACGCGGACGGATAAACCAGTGTCGCGGGATGAAAGGCGGCCGAGAGCTTGGAATGGGACACCAAGACCTCAGCTTGGGAGCCGAGGACCAAAAGTGCCGGTGAATTGTGAATCCCCCGATACTGAACGGGAATGGACTGTGGTTCAAAACGAAGGGCGTGATGTTGAGGTGAAGAGAAGCGTGGAATGTGAAGTTCTGAAAATGGGGTAAAGAGGGGTGAGGTGGGTTTCCTAATTGGGCTTCTGTAGTGTTGATAGCCTCAACCTCGACTTGATATGTATCCTATATTGAGGTACTTGAAGTAGTGATTGGGTGTCTAGCTGCGGATATATAACTTGTAGCCCATAGTTTAGCAACTCCAGGACTCCGAGGTCTGTAACGTTGTATCAAACCCCATCCTTAAAAAAGGAGATTCCATGAGCCCTATTCTAACAGCCACTCGGACTAGATACGCCCCATGATGCTCGCAGTAGTCAACTTCACCTCCTGTTGAACCTGTTCCATCAAATCGCCTACAGAGAGTATCGAAGATATCGACCCGACACTTGCACCGCTAGAGAAAGCCTTTAGTAACCATTCCATTCATAGAAGATGGTCACTCACGCCCAAACAGTTCGTCGATGGTCCTCTCCTTGCTTGATTGCCTTATTATATCGCCGAATGACTTCTTCATCACTGACTCCGCTCTGTGGATCAGTCCAACTGATCCCAAGCGGAGCTCTACCATCATATTGTCTCGGAAAGACATCGGTAGATTGAAAGATGTCATGTCGGATAGACTTGACAGTTGAGACAGCGCCATCTTGGGCTTTCACGATCGAGTCTTTGATACAGGATGGAGCTGGACACTCCTCGGTGGCAACGAACTGCGATCTGTTAGAAACCCCTGCACACCAAAATGTTCTTGAACATCTTACCCTCGTCCCCATAACAATCCCATCCGCTCCTATTCAGAGTTAGCACGTGAATAACCACTCATATCGATATAGATCACCCACCAAGTCCCAAAGCAGCAACACAACTCCTACCATCCACAACCCCGCCAGCCGCCAAAATAGCCACATTATAAACACTTCCCAAACTTCCTCTCACGTCAGGCAAAAGCGACATAAGACTGGCACCCCTCGCCCACTGATGTCCTCCAGCATCAGTTCCCTGCACAATGATAACATCCGCACCCTGTTCCGCCGCCATCGCAGCACCCTGTACTGTTCCAACCTGCACAAAGACCTTAACCGGCCACTCCGTCTTCGTCCTCATTTCACGAATAGCACTGATAAGACGCCCATGGTCGTCATCCGACTTCGGGAATGATAACCACACGGCAGCGACTCGATGCCTCTCGAGAAGAGGAATGACATTCTCTTCAAACCCCGCCGGCTCGAATGTAATAAATCCAGCACCAATTGGTAAAGTGTTTGAATCGGCAATTTCCAGTTCGGATCGTGCTCTGGTCAATTCTCCATCTAGCTTGGTCAGCTGAGATGATGACCGGCTGAAGTCAAATGCACCTCCGATGAAGCCTGGATTGTATTAATGGATGACTCGGATATTGTAGATTACGAGAGTCGGCTTGTTGACGTACCCAGACCTCCGGCTCTTGTCACTGCTGTTGCTAGGCGGCAATCGGCGAATCCGAGCATCGGCGCACTAGCGATGAATGGTTTCGTTGTGTGGGGGAACCATTCTCTGAGAAGGGTTCTCTGATGCTCGGTAGATGACATTATGACTCTGTCTTTTTCATAGAATTCCAAGAAATACCGTAAGAAGTTGAGATTGAATTCACATGTTCTTCGCTTACAATTCTTGGGAACCCCTCCATTAACTAGTTAGTGATGTACATAGTGGCGACCGTAACGCTGATCCGCCACGACTTCCAACCATGACTAATCCTCGTCGCGTTAGACAATTGTTTTAGCTAAGATATAAGAATACTAAACTTGATAAATTGGCCTAAAGTCGTCCTACGTTATACCCATTCTTCTAGGTTGGACATAGAGGCCAACCCAATAGTGAACGCCATTAGGCTCGGCTTCTAATCCCATCGTGATTCATGTACTCTTATAGAGATTGAATAATCTATATTAGGCTTCATATAGCAGTTATACTTCACGGAAGAATAGTAAATACTTGATTGCCGTATTAATAGCGCTTAAAGCGTAAACCGGAGTAATGCTTACAACATATACGGGCGATTTTATTATGTGGATAGTACGGTAGGCGATAGGTACCAAAGTATTATAATTATTTCTTAGGTCCTACACGCTAAACAGACCGCATAGCATATATATTACGGAAGATAGAAGGATAATAAGGAACTATGCAAGACAAAGAGCAAAGTAAGAGATAGAGAAATATATATTAAATTGTGCTCTAGATAACTAACCTTCGGAGTTATAGAAAGTAAGCGGAGGGTGGAACATTAATTCTTCCCTTAGAACCTTAGTGCTCTAACCCTAGAGGCAGACAGACAGTAGGAAGGCGTCAGTAAAACATTTAAAGTAGCGAAAAATCTTTGCCCTCTGTCGCCTGCCGTAGTATGGTGAAACAATTATAGAGAAAAATAAACATGATACTTTGACACCTATCGCCTACCGTAGTGGATAGCTCCAGAAGATTGCAGTGGGGTCTCGGCTGTAGGAGATACTAGCATTAGATAACTAGGTGTTCTGATCCAAAAGGTACATAAAGTAGGTATGTACCTAGGAATTGTGACATATTCGGAACCTTTTTTTTGTTCTAGGATTTCTGTTCGGCGGCGTCGACAGCTGATCCTAAGCATTGCTAAGCTTTACTCTACACAGGAAGCAAGTTCGGACTATAACTTAATCGGGGATCGCTAGTTTATCATATGCTCCTATTAACCCCGTTAACGCCACCTGTCGGAGATAAGGCACCGGAGGTAAGTGGGCTTGTATCCATCTGGCGCGGGTCTACTAGCATAAGTTCTCTAGATTCTTCATGCATGGCCATCATCAAATTACATAAACCAAACCAAACCCCGTCCATCAAGCCTCGTGTACTGTGTACACAGCCTTGCACATCTCTTTTCCAATCTAGTCTAATCCAATCTGAGCCGTCATGTCGATTCCCTCGCTTCCTGTTACTCTGACACCTGCCCTGGGCGGCCGCGAGGCCATCGCTGACGCCGTCTACCGCTGTGTGCTCGCCTTTGACACAGACAACGAAACTCTCTTTAAGTCTGCCTTTACCAGTGATGCCATCTTTGAGCTCAACGGCACCATAATGAACGGCTTGGATGCCATAGTTACCCAATGCTATGCTTCTGTCTCCAAGATGGACACCACTCACTTCATCACCAACCTGCGTATCAACATCCTGGATGGTGACTCGAAAGCTGAAGTGACATGTTCAGCTCTCGCTCAACACTACCGCGGCGGAGAGGGCATGAAGCCAGACACTGTTCCATTACTCGCTGGTGCCCTCTACTGGATGGACCTTGTCAAGGATGCCGGAGACGGACTGTGGAAGATTAAGCACTGGAAGCTCAAATCGACTTGGGGACAAGGCGACTGGGGAGTTTTTGGGAACTAGACCTACAATTAGGAACATGGCGGTTCGAATAACCAAGGGGAGTTCCAATACTAGGGCGGCAAGGTAATACTAGGGCGGCAAGGTAAACCTAATAAATAAAAAAAGACAAAAAGCAGAAAATATAAAAACATACAACAGCAGGGATTCGCTGGTGGTCACCCACCCAACTACTAACCTGCCGGCGTGTGGCTTAAGTACGGCTGAGCGGACGGGAAGCCCTGTTCTCCACACCCTATGGTCGTATGTATCGATTAATAGTGCAGTTGTGGATTAAATAACGGATATATTCAGCCAATCTACAATAAGTAGCAGATAGAAGATGACAATGAACACCACTGGAAAGCTCCCTGCGGAGATAAATCTCCAAATCTTATCCCAACTCCCAGACTTTACACTCTAGAAAATTCGCTTGAAGCATCACCGCAAGCGATGGAAGTGTTCTCTACCGACTATTTACATATCACCCAGGCCGTTCAGGCTTCCTGCCAGGGTAAAGCGTTGGACCTGACTCGCCTTTTCTACCTTGTCGCACTTGTTCGGGCACCGTCAGCCAAGTACCCGTCTTTGGACAATTTGCTCGAAACTTTCCACGGACGTACTACGCTTGCTGAATTCTGTTCTGAATCAGAGACTGTGGCCCGCGAGACGATTCGTATAGCAGCACAAGTGCAATATAGCTTGCCAATGCTTAACGAATTTTTTAAAAAGGCTTGACCAAGCATGCGCCCCTGAATTACTTGCCCAGTGGGATGTACTGCCCCACCGGAGAGAACAAGGTCTGGCGCACCCGTCATGGGTTGAAGAGTTTCGTGTTTATCAAGCGCTGTGGTGTCTTCAATTGATATCAGACTTGTACCATGCCATAGGACCAGATCCTGTGAGATCGCTATTTGGAGAATCTTGGGGCGGCTGGGGCCGGTCTGAAGCAGAGATCCAATGATCAAAACATATAGATCATATCTTCCCGACGCGTTCGAGGTTGGATCCCTATTACCGGCCAGCTCAGATGAGATACAATGTGTTTCAGACTCTCTGAGAGAGCTCGGAGCTTTGTGTCACTCCCCAGTCGACGAACCAGTGCCAGAGGCTCATGCCACGAATAGCACTGATAAGTTTGACTACGTCGCTCCATTCTTTGGATCACTGCAGACACCCAACATTCCTAATGGCTCGGTGTGGTCAATGCAACCTTTCCCGGAGAATTCAGAGATCAACACCAAATGGCACAGGTCTGCCAGGCATGCTTCACGTGGTTTTATCAGCAGCTTCTATCGGAAGGAGGTATTCTTGCGGGAACGTACAAAGAACCATGGCCCACCAACACCTGGATTGGAAAAGATTCGAGAGTTCCACAAGCTGGGACTTTTCATCTGGGACTTATGGCGCATGTACTGCATGGGCTTGATGAAGCCAGGCGGACCCGGAACGCCTGCTCCAGATGGATCGGTGGCTGAGGCACTAAGTACGCGTGAAATCTTTGAGGAGTCGAGCAGATGGTGTAAATTAATATCATGAGCATATGTCATTGCCACAGAGCAAGTGTCATCTAAGAGACATCAAAAAAGCGCCACTTCAAGGTTCCTAAGCACATGCTTAACTAAGTAGAATTATTTCGATAGAAGTTTCCATTCGATAGCCTTACAATAAAGACTGAGCATAAATCAAATCAGTATTTTCCCCGGGCCTCCCATCACGAGTTCCATAAGCACTAGGTAGCGGACTTCAAAACATAACTAGCGTCTTTGCTCAACCTGCCCTGGGCATCGACAGATATAGCAATTATTCCATTATTGATCTTTCCTATTTTGAACCACTCATAAGTAATGTAGGTATTCGCAAGTCGCCCATGAAGTGATCGTCTACCGAAGATACTGAATCACTGATTAGTCCAGGCCGGTCAGAGGCGTGCCTCAATTCTACTCAGGGAGCAAAAGCGGCGAGGGGGTGAGCACTAGAACGGTTGCCAGTAGGCACTACCTATGGCGAGAGAAGGAAATACTGTCGCTATTCCATCTACTATTGGACGAGTCTAAGAAGCGTTCCTCTCAAGGAGGATCTTTTATGGCATCACGGGAAACCTAGAGCAAAAAGCACAATATGATGTGGGATAAGTTGCCTTTTAGACAGTTCTTTCATCATAGCTTTTTGATCCAAATCTACTTTTTTCTATTTTACGAATGTTATGTTCTTTTCGAAGCAAGTCGACAATATCCGGCCGGATGGTGTAGTTGGTTATCACGTATCGTTAACACCGATAAGGTCCTGGGATCGAGCCCCAGTCTGGTCAGATTTTTGTGGACTTGGTTAGCAACCTTCTCGGTTCTTTTTACCCAAATTGCACGTAACTGATGATGTTTCATTTTAGAAACCATGTTCTGTAGCACACCTAGGTACTTATCGCACTTATGTCTTCGTAGCGCTGCTTTCGATAATGACTGCTGACTATGAATGTCCTAGCGTATGGACCCACCCGAGACGAATTGTATATTGATGCCAGTTCAATAACCCAGAGTAGGTACCCCGTATGAGAACGATATGAGAAAAAAATAGGTCCAATGTGGTATATTGATTCATGTTGTGACTGGGTAGACTGGGCGTCGTGATGGCCTTTATAAATAGCCATTAAACTAGTTTCAACTGGTCGCAATAGTTGTTGGACCCAAGGGAAAGGTATCTTCAACACTATCAAAGGCTGATCCGCGAATCCTCTACTTTCTTTGTCAAGACCTTGGCAGGTACATGGAAACAATCTTCAAAGCGAACACTTGCACTGCTGGAAAAGTCGGAAACCTTCGAAGATGATAGTGCATGATGTATGCTGAATTATAGAAAGCAGGATGGAAAACGAGAGCCACGTAGTGTACCTAGGTACTGAGCTGTCTGGAAAGGAAGGAAGAAAGGATCTAGTGACGCTGGTGGCACATGTGGTTGTAGGTTAGAGGAGGTTAATAACTTGACAGCACCTTGCAATTCGATCCCTGTTTCTTTCGATTTTACCCGCAAAGAGTCCCTCCGAAAATATCCACTCGACATTGCGCAGGAGAACTTCTAGTTTCCCCGATAACCTTCCTGCTAAAATCTGCTACTAGGGAAGGATGAATAAAATGATTATTGTATTCACTGTCCTAGCAGCTTCTTGGCACAGACCATTCAGACAACTTCATAGTCTCCGATTGCTGCCATAATCTCGAAGATAGCAAAGGATACCGTGCTCTTCAGCCTCGGAGATGTCACCCGATGAAGACGTTGGAGGCAGGCCTAAAGGAAAAGGGTAGTTGAAGCCAGTGCAAGACAGGGTTTGAGTGCTGGTGGAAGCAGAAACATCTGCGTAAAGCAGGAAACTTGACCAGTTGGTCGATGAAGCACCCGCGCCGGTCAATCCAAAAGGGTTTTTGGTGGGTTTAGACCTGTGAAATGCCACTGTACATAGGGCTGCCAAACAGCTAGTTCAAGTCCATGGACGCAACAGTTCCCACAAGGGACTCAAGAGCAAGATTTGGCTTCTCCACTCGAGCAATTCTACCTATCTGGCTTATATTGTAACGAATGAACAGTTCAACCGGTGCTGTTTCGTCGTCCGCGAAGCTCCATAGCTGAGAATACTGTAGAAGTAAATTGTCTCCATGCAAAGAAGCTTGAATGATTCTTCCGTGCTTTTGTCCTGTGTAGGAAAGAACCAATACCTATGAAAGAGACGTGGGTCAGGAAAACTTTGGCTGCGATGAAGGATAAGCTACTGACTGGATGTATCGGGTGGCTCCGGAACGGCCTATGGGATGTTCTAATGACCATAACGCTTAGAATGGCTCTTATGTCATGAAGAGTAAGGCTCTGGTCTGCGTGGTTTGCGGGGACATCTGAGGTAAGTAACACGATCGCATGAGGGTCAGGTAAGCTTTCATGGTAATCCTCAGGGCCCCAAGCGTGAGTTCTCTCAACCTAGCTCTATAAATTGGTGGACTGATATGCTAACCTAGTCGAAATAGCCACAAACCCTCCCACCCCACCGCTGCCGCCGGCGGTTCCCCAAAACGTAAGTTTTATTTCTTTATATTTCTAAATTGTTCTCTTCCACAGCGGATTGATTCAACACTCTATGGCAACGGGAATGCGCATATCAAACCTAGCCCTGGTCGAGGCATGCTTTTGGTCAATGGCCGGGGTCGGGGGCGATATAGCGTACTCCTAGACCCTCCGTTTAATCAATCTACACCCGCAAGATCAGAAAATCGTGATGACGATATGCCAACTTTAACATAGAGCCCCCCGATGTCAACGAGGACACGCCTATGGCGGACGCCTTAGTGACTGATGGGTCCCAGGCGGTGACTTCCGCAGGGAACCAGTCACCCCGGGCTGGGGCCCATCAGTTGCTGGGGCGGTATACCGTCATAGCACGTGAGGAGACCGGCGGAGAGAGCCCTCGCAACTGGTCGGACATGGTTGAGGAGGAGGCATAACTATGTATGACACATCCTCAGAACTCTATGTATGGGTTTAGGTATGCATGTCTACACCCCGAGGCACCAATGCATCAATGACTGCATATTCCTTTCTGGCTCTCTATCTCTCCACCGCTCCGCCGCCCCCCACTCTCTCTAGCTTAGTTACTTTGTTCTGCTACTACAATGGTACACCATCCGTTCACATGTCTTTGTTTCTGATCTCGTAACCGAGCTCATGACAAATTGTGTGAATTCTTTGCTGTCATTCTAGTCTGTATGGCCAGTAGGGGGTGACGGTAGGGCGCGTAGCCCTTTTTATCACACGCACGGCCCTGGCATTGCAACATGGTAGCGGGTGGAAGCATTCCGATTTTTGAGGACGGGGAGCATGATGTGGAATGTTGGGAGTCTGACTGGGCGGTGTTCAAACTAGCTTGGGGATCACCTCGGCTTATTCGATTTCCAAGGTTCTCCGACATTTCACAAAGCGTAGATGTAGGCTTTTCCAACGTTGGCGGGGGAACTTTCTATATAGTGTTTAGATCAAGTGAGAGAATCCCCCAAGAGTTGAAATCAAAAATCTTCGTAGATGGTATTATATGTAGAAAAGAACAATACAACCTAGTAGTATCTATGGGCTGGAAAGATTCACGCTTGCATCTAAAGCTTCGCTCGGAAAACGTCTCGTAGTGAGTCTAGACCGGAAGGACCGTCGTAAATTTGATGCTCGACCGTGCGGGTGTTGATCTGAGAAATAGTCAGTGTATGATCATGAAATAAAGGATGCAGTGTGCCTACATGTTGCATGCCCAGCTTATCAACCGTCTCCACGCCTAGCAGCCGCATAGCAGTCTTGCTCTCGTCGGCGAGAACTGTTCAGAAAAGTAAGCGCGGTTGATATATAAAACTCAAATACCACGTGAAACATACTCTGCAACGTCCTGCGGACACCATCCACACCGCCAGCAGCAAGACCCCAGAGAGCACCACGGCCAATGCCTACAGCCTTAGCACCCAGACAGAGAGCCTTGACGACATCTGTACCACGCTTAATACCGCCATCCACGTAGACCTCAAGTCTGTCAAAGACCTCGGGGCAGTATTTGCGGATCTCCAGCAGAGTGTGCACGGCTGGCGGCGCGGTGTCCGCAGCGCGCCCACCGTGGTTAGATAAGATAATGCCCTTGACCTGTGGTCTGTGTAGCGATGCGAGATATGCGTCCTCGTGAGTTTGCAAACCCTTCAGGACGATGGGGAGATCTGTGTGCTTGGCAAGCCACGGCAGAGTCCCCTGCCATGTCAAAGAAGGATCCGTGCCAGCAAAAAGCTGCTGGCCAACGCCACCTGATCCCCCAGAAATATCGGGTGTGTCATCAGCGGTGCGCTCTGCAGCCTTCACGCCGCTCGGCACAGCTGTTGAAGCACCTGCCATGCTGTTGCGCTCGTCGTCTTCACGCTTGCCTGGAACAGGGGCGTCTAGAGTGAGCACGATGAACTTGATATTTTTGAGCTTGTTGATACGCGCAAGCATCGTCTCGCTCTTCTTCCGATCAACTTGAACATAAATCTGCCAGCCAAAGACCTGATCAGGAGATGCGTCCTTGACAATCTGTTCCGGGGTCATGGAAGCATTGTTCGAGATGATCTGCATTGCGCCAAAGCTACGGCATGCCTCAGCAATGCCAGCCTCACCGGCAGGATGTCCGAGACGGGCCATGGCTGCCGGGGAGACATAGATGGGGATACCCAGCCTGTGTCCCAGAATAGATGTGTCCAGATCACATGTTGTGCAATCGACAAAGACTCTCGGCCGCAGAAGAATGGATTTGTACACCTCGTTGTTGAAGCGTTTAGAGAACAGGTCGTCTGATGCCGAATAATAGTATGCCCAAGCTTTCTTGTTCACTTGCTTGCTAGCCGCCTCCTCGATTTCGTCCAAGTTGAGGAAAGTCTCCACGGGAGGCGGGCCATGTGCCGGCTCCTGGGGCTCTGCTGGGGCCTCTTCCTTTGCTAATGTGCTTGGATCCACAGTTCCCAGATAGCATTCGGGCTTGAGTTCGTTCTCCAGGGTGCCTGGAGGGTGAATAGGGTCATATTCCTCAGTGGCGTCTTTGCCCGAAAGCTTCAGGATGATCTTTGCACCACCGGGGTGTTCAGATAGAAAGTCGGTCACCTAACATACGTCATTGTCAATTTCCACTGCGCCGGACATTGGGGATAGCGGATCTTACATCGTAGACCTTTCCGTATAGAATGACCCAGCAGCTCTCGTGGGTGTTGTGCTTTGCGACTGTGGGACTGGAGTCAGTCTCGAGCCTCGGGGATACGTGCGGAGAACATACCTTCTGCTGCATCGAATACCTTGGCCATTCTGAAGAAGCGAGGTTTAACGTAGCATACGGGCCTCGATCACACAGTACAGAGAAGGATGAAGGAAGAATTGAAGAATCCGGGGGAAAAGGCGCACTGTTCGGAGAAGGCGCCATCATGTCGAAGTGTGGGGAAGGCGGCGATTGAAAGGCTACGTTGGGTAAATTCGATAGCCGACCGTCTGGAGTATTAGAAAGACCACCACGTCATTGGTGGGGAAATGGGCCGATGTTTTTACACGACTCAGGTGCCAGTTGATATTCGTTGCTCTGTAAGTTGGTCTCCATTGCCCAACATCTCCAAATGAGGAGTCACGAATGTCACAAAAAGCCAAAGCTGCCAAAGCGCATGTTGAGGCCACGTGAGACCCGGTCACGCGTCCGAGTTGCATGTCCGCGTCAACTTGAACTAATTTGGAATCCTCTCGAACTTGACTGGGATCTCTGTGTCGGGCGTTGTCACCATGTTTGAGGTATGCTACTCACAATCTGCTTTCTTTCCTCTTGTCCCTGCTCCTGCTCCTGCTCCTGCTCTCTGCGTCATAATCCCTCACTGATTGATCCAGCGAAGGGCAGCTGATCGCTATCACCTGCGAATGCACCGAGCTCGCTCGGCAGTGCTGACTTCGGACGAAATAGTCGAAGTCCGCGCCGCCCAGCGAACCTTCGAAGGTGCTTACGTGCGCACTGCCCTCTCTCAGTTCTCCTTCGCCCTCGTCGTCCTGAAGATTTTCACCGCCGAGTTCTACAGCATCGGAGCCCTGTTTGCTATTTACGGTACCGGTGTCCTCATAATCGGCCTGTTCCGCCGCTCGCAGGGAAACCGACAGTTTTTCTCAGAGCTTGGGGATGATGGTATTCATCGTCACAAGTTCCGGACTAGTGGGAATGCCGTGGTGGTCCTGACCGCGCTGAGTATCGCGGCATACGCGTGCTTGATCGGTCTGACTCTGAATCTGCAGTCTTGATAAGCCAAGATGCGACCGTCCACTCCGTATCTCTCCTGGGCAATGTGTGCGACCCCCTGCGTTACCGCCAAGCGCCGAGGCTTCTGTACCATGCCACCGGATTGATTATCGCCTTGGCGGCGGGCGGCAGCAGACGATCGATCATCTTAACCGCCCGGAGTCCGGGCTGCTGTGCTGAGGACCCAGACCCGCCAAGGATGCCGAGTATGTCCCGCGGAAGGGAGGACTGGCCCGAGCGGTGAAGCCTATGTTACACAAGGCGTACCGAGACGTCCGGATCTGAGTCTGTTGATCGGCCAAGAATCTTGGACATCCCTAACGGACCATGGTCGACCAGGATTCGTAGATATCGACCACTACCGGGAGGTCGATTGCAGTGGAACTGTATTTCGGGATTAAGCTGGCATCACACGGCATGGGTTTTGCAAAGGATGAAGCTGTGATTGATCCATCGTGGGGGATTCGACCTGGCATTGGGATGCGTCGAGCCAAGCATTCTGGGCTGGAGGTAAAGGCAGTATGCATCCATAGATTTGCCAGACCTTGCACCTCCTAGCCCGACGCGTATATAGAGCCCCAATCCAGCTGCTATTTTTTTCCCTGATCTACTTGCATAAAGTCGCTCACTTTGACATCATACATCGACGGCAACACCAGCCTAGTGATCCACCAAGTGGGCTCGACGATCAAAAGAGAGCTGTGACTTCATCTACCAGGGCTGTTCCTGACAGACCTATATCTTGTCTTCACTTCTCTTTCACTGCGTAGCTCGCTATCTATCAAATAAGCACGTTCTCTCTCTTCAGGTACCCTGTTTGGGAGGACCCGTGTCTGCCTGATCCCGATCGAGGCTCCGAATCCTGTCAAATCCTTGCGCAGAACAAAAGTATCCCGCGAAGCACCAAACTCGAGACTCCCGATTTGACGAAACCCATCTGTGGTGTCTCTACACTGAAAAGCGTTGACGGCGTTCGCAGTGACGTTGTTTTCGGAGTTGAGTCATCCGTCCCGTTCACTTTTTCCGGCTCCTCCCACTTTCGAACCCTCGAGAACACCCCCCATCGGCCAGCTCAACCTCCAAATTCTCGAGAGACTTTTAAATCAACCTGAACACTATCACAGACAGCCAAGACTTCCCTGCCGTGGATGGCGCAGCATTCCAGTATCGCGCGGTCGGCGATGATGTCGAACAAGCCAGACTCTGCAGCTCAGGGCGATCAGAGGAATATGAACCGGCCCAACGGTTTCAATTTGAATGAGTCTAGCTCCGGCCCGGCTAAAGATGGAGCTCTGATGCCTCCTCCGAAGACCGTGGTCGGGCGAGCGCTAGGAAATGACCTGCATTCCGATGCCCACAAAACATCGCAGGCGCCCAAGGGCGGAGTCGGGACCGTCCTGACTGACACTCCGGTTTCTACCGCACCTCCGTCTCCACAGATGTAAGTCCCTGCTTCTTGAGTCGTCCGTTCCCTCGTGCCTGGATTCTTGTCAAAAAGGTCCATCTTATCCGGACCTATGAGCATGGGATGTGCTCCGGATCATGTCTTGCCCACCTGCTATGGGGTAATCTACATGGCACATCCCGGACCCTCCTGCTTCCCCATATGCGGCTGAGCCGCATTTTCTCGTCGCGTGATTGCTGCTAATTTTTAATCTTAATCTTATTTTTTTTTTTTTTTTTTTTTTTTTTTCATTTTTCCTTGATCAGCTTCTAGACCTTGTCTAACCTTGCTGATTCTTTGCAGAACTGGTTCATCCGGAACCCCTAGCCGAATTCGGGCAACCACTCTTGATATTCCCGGCCTGACCAAATCGAAGGTCTCCCCGGATGGCCGTATTGCTCAACGTGATGTCGGTGCCAAGCTGGTCATCGTTATGGTCGGCCTTCCAGCTCGAGGGAAAAGTTACATCACCAAGAAACTGGCTCGCTACTTGAACTGGCTTCAGCACGATACCGAAATTTTCAACGTTGGCGAACGCCGTCGCGTGGCAGCGGGCAAGTCCCCCTCGCCGGCCAAGTTCGATGTTGGCCAGGACAAGAGCCCGAAAAATGTCCATAAGGACCTCGTTGACTCCGTGCGCCGGCTGAGTGTCAGCGTCGGAAACAGTATGAACCAGAATGAGACTGCAACACCAGACGAGAGTGATGACGTACCTCTGCCACCCCCGGTTGTTCCTACCAAGATCCTCGTGAATGGCCGGGATCCGGAGGGCCAAATTTCGCCGAATGAAAGCACCGTGATGCCATCCATCGACGCAGGCCCGGGTCAGTCTCAAGACGACGAAGCTATCAAGGAAGCTTCCCCGGAACCCATGGATCATACTGCCAATTTCTTTGACCCTCAAAACCAGCGTGCTGTCAAGCTTCGAGAGCAGGTGGCTCTGGACACCCTCGACGAGCTGCTGGAGTACATCTTGGAGCGAGGCGGCAGCGTTGGTATTCTCGATGCCACCAACAGCACCATGGAACGTCGCAAGGCGATCGTGGACCATATCCGCAAGCGAGCCGGCGACGAGCTGAACATTCTCTTCCTGGAAAGCAGCTGTGTGGACCAGGACTTGCTGGAGGCGAACATGCGCCTGAAGCTTTCCGGTCCTGACTACAAGGGTCAGGACCCAGAGACTGCTCTGGAGGACTTCAAGAAGCGTGTGGCTCTTTATGAGAACTCGTATGTGCCATTGGGCGAGTACGAAGAGAAACACAACATGGCCTATATTCAAATGATTGATGTCGGTCGCAAGATGGTCTCTCATCAGACACACGGTTTCCTATCTTCCCAGGTTGTCTACTACCTACTCAATTTCAATCTGTCGCCCCGACAGATTTGGATCACGCGGCATGGCGAAAGCCAGGACGATGTGGCTGGCAGCATCGGCGGGGATTCGCCGCTGAGTGAGAACGGCAAGCGTTACGCCAAGGCTCTGACTCGCTTTATCGATCACCAACGAAATCAGTGGGAGTTGCACCAGCGCCAGAAGGACTTGTTGAGGAATTTCCCGCCACGACCTGGTGACAGCACCCCTCCCAACCCATCGTACATTCCTCGTGACCGGCCGCGTAACTTCTGCGTGTGGTCTTCGATGATGCAACGGTCCATACAAACCGTCGAAAACTTCAACGAGGACGAATACGATATCAAGCAGATGCGCATGCTTGATGAGCTTCACTCTGGGAAGATGGAGGGTATGACTTACAAGGAGATCCAGGAGCAGTACCCCGAGGAATACGCCCATCGTAAGAAGGATAAGCTGTTTTACCGGTATCCGGGCCCCGGTGGTGAAGGTTATCTGGACATCATCAACCGTCTCCGGGCCGTCATCGTCGAGGTCGAGCGCACCACCGATCATGTTCTTTTGGTCAGCCACCGGTCTACTGCCCGAGTTCTGCTCGCTTACTTCCGTGGTCTGAAGCGCGACGAGGTCGCCAACCTCGATGTCCCCATGGGGATGCTTTACATGCTGGAGCCCAAGCCTTATGGTGTCGAATTCAAGGCTTATCGCTACAATCCGGAGTCTGACTGGTTCGACTACCTCCCGAACTATGAGTTGCATCAAGTTGGCGAAGCCGACCCCACCGAGTGAGGTCACTACTCCCCCATTTCTTGGGGCAATTTGCAATTTGCTCCCTTTTATGAATTACTATGAACCGTGATGACCTTTTCGCAATATCAGAATGGCTGCGGCTCCTCATCGTGAATATCCATTGCTGCACATGATTATCTCTTCATTTCCTATCATCTTTGTCTCGGTGTTCCTGGGCCTTGTGGATTCCTGCCCCATCCCGCATGTTCTGTGTCATCATGATGAAGCTCTTGCCAGTCCTCTGATTTCTTTTTTAATTTGCTTTTTTCCGTGGCGGGCAATACAGCACTCGATGCATGATGGGGAGTTCGTTCTGTTTTACTGGTTTTTGCTCGCCTCGTGATACGGATCTCTCTTATGAGGTTGATGTTCGAAAATGATGACCTATCAAGATGCTACCTGAGATAGCTTCATCAGACGATTTCCCGACACCGATACACATGGGCATTGATGGACGTGGCGTGGGCATTTGCTTTATTTGCTAACGGTTCTGCCAAAACCCGTGGACCTTGGAGGAGTTAAAAATACACAATATCACTATCTTAGTAGTCATCGTCATCATCGCAGAAACGGGACATAGAATTGGGTTAATACATGATGAATACTCTACTCCTCCTCGTCCTTCACTTTCTTAAAGATCTCCAAGAAAGTCTCCGGCTCATCCGCACCCTCCACCGCATACTTTCCCTGCACCATGAAATAGGGCACCCCAGTAACTAACCTTCTCGCCGCCGCCTTTGCCTCCGAATCAACCTCAGCCCCGCCTTCTTCAGAATCAAGCAACTTCTCAACAGCCTCCCGATTCAAGCCCGCCTCAACACCAGCCTCCAGCAAAACCCGTGGATCCGTAATATTCTTCTCGTTCTCGAAATAAGCCGCGAACAACTTCTCCACAACCCGAGTCTGCAGTCCCCCAATCTCCCCCGACGAAGCACCCTGCTTCGCTTCCTCTTGAGCTGCATACCACAAAAGTCGGTGCGAGTCTCGCGTCAATCCCGTATTCCCTCCAAATTTAAACGCTATTCCCTCCCCCTCGCCCACTGCAGCCAATCGCTTGAACATGGCGACTGCCCGCTCAGTCCCAAACTTCCTGCTGTACCACTCTTGTTTGTTCCAGCCTGGGAATTGGGCTGATGCTGGATTCAGGTAGAAGGCTTTCCAGCTTAGGTTGAAGGTATCGTTCGGGTAGCTGCTCTGGTGAGCGACTATTGCGCGCGATAGACGGCGGTAGCCGACATAGCACCACTGGGATTTTGTTAGTTGGGAAGAGCTTTTTCAGGGGTTTGTAGAGGTATCTCACAGGGCACACGGTGTCGGAGATGATTTGTATATTGAAGTTGGTCATGGTGGGTGGTTGGTGAGGGGAAGTCTGGTGCCGAGGTGCAACTTGTACTTCAAGTATAACGCGGTACATCGCGGAATCAACGGTTAATTTGTCAGCATGAGATCCACTGCGTGCTGTTTGATTAGTTAACTAGTTATGTATGCAATCGCTTTATTTTTAGGGTTATTCTTAGTGCTAAGCGTAAAAATATTAGACCGAGGAGGCTCGTGTCCCTACGGTCAACGTCGATAACCATGGTACTCTGTATGCAAAAAAAAGATCCAAACAGCCTCATGTGCAAAGCGTGAGAGAAGATGTATTCCTTCTCATACCTAGGTAAATAACACATCCTCTTATCACTATACCATATCTTTGTACTCTCCGGAATCGAAGATCCGGAGTATACGGGCCTAGGTTGGCCGATATCCCTACGCGATCCCCGTTTGAGTTAGACTTCTTCCATCCTTCGACCTGTTCACAATTACCACCCAATAGTAATCCCGGATAATGATACTGACTGCAAACCCAAGCTTTTAGGGTCTTGGCAGATGTCCATTTTGCCAACAGTTGAAAGAGTTCTCAATATTTAATTTGGGGGCGTTTCCCCCTTGTTCTCTAAGTATCTACGATCTTTTTTCTCTTCTTGTTAATACCATACCAACAGTCATTTCCTGGATCTTATCTTGTTATATACTGTTTAATTAATCAATATGCATTTCCAATCCCTCGCTCTGCTGGCTGCCGCCACCGTCGCAGCCGCCGATAGCACTGTCTCTCTTTTCCTTCCTGGATTCGACACACAGTCCCTCGAAGCCAAAATTCTAGGCTCGGTATGGAATTCCTTCATATTCAAACTGAAATTACCTTGAATGGCTAATACTGACATGCTACCTTTAGCAAGGCTCCATGACTACCTATCTACTGAACTGCCCTGCCGGAGAAGACCCCAGTGACTGCGGTCTCGCCCCTAATGGATACACCATCATCGAGGATTCCTCTTCTATGATTGGGGGCTTCAGCTATGAAACCGAGTACGTATCCACACAAATCGCACCCTGTGCTTCGTTAACACCTCGCAGGACCGTTTCCCAATCCTGCAAGCTCCAGGGTACCACGCACGCCAACTGCCTGTGGACCATTTACAGTGATGGTACTACTACGTCTACCAGCGTGGATTTTGACGTCTCTTCTCTTCCTTTTGGTGGATTCATGCCTGTCCACGTTACTGCTACTCAGACCGGTGGTGTTTCTGCTTCCACTGCTGCTTCTGTCTCGGCTTCTACGGCTACTTCTACCGGTACTTCGACTGGCTCTGCTGTCACTTCTACTAGCACTGCTTCGGGCAGTAATACTGCTACTGCAACTGCCAGCCGGACTGAGTCTACCAATGCTGCTATGCCCAAGATGACGGGCAATGCGCACTGGGTTGCTGGCGGTGCTGCTGCTGCCCTGGCTCTGGCTGTTGTTTGATGCACTTGGGCCTGGGAAGGTAAAGTTATGTCGTATTACTTGGGTGTGGTACGTTATGGGAATTATTAATTGACTAGATATTATCGGGTTTTTTGTTCTGGATGTCTTGCCTTGGGTTCTGGTTCATGTAAACTAATATTACGATGACTGCTTTTCTGTCTTTCCTCATCTATTATTTCTCACCTTAAACCTATATCGATGTGCCCTAGGTTTGTTTAGACTCTATATATATTAAATTCTACCGCTTCTCGCTTTCACAGAGTCCCAATTATCTAATCCATTGTGGGACTTGAGTAAGATCAACTTTGGGAAGTAGATTATCTGAGGGCTAGAGGATCCGGTAGCGCGACGTGTGGAGCTACCTCGTCATGAAGTTATTATATCTAGTTACCTACCAAAGTGTGTAGATGGCAGAGAAACAGGAACAGAAACGGTAACACCTGGGCAGGCTCCAGGGCTTAAGTAATACCATTATTGCGAGCGATTCATAATACATATACCACCTGGGCATGGCTCCACAAATGCAAAAAGAAACGGAAGCCGCAACAACTAGGTCATGACCAAAAGCCTATTTACGGTGGCGACCATAGAAAAAACAATCATCAACGCCTCCATGAGGGGACTTGGCCGTGAGAATATCCGGTTTACAAAACTTGCTGAGCATTAACTGACTGCCACGAGCCTGCGTTCAAGACAGTGGGCTTGGAGTGGACAGGGGCTCCAGGGTGGTTGCCCCGAGAATGCTCCAGCATAGTGCTGTACTGTTCAGTATGTTAGTGGACAAGGTTCTTGGAAACGTAAAGGAAAATACCGACCTTGAAGGCAAAGTTGAGGACCAGAGCAACAGCCAAGCCAATGCACACAACGAGAGGGCCAATAATGTTGTCCAGGTCCTTTCCGCTGCGCTGGCGGATGAGGCGAGCACGCTTCTCATACATGTACCAGCCCCAGGCGGCAGAGAAAAGGGCGAAGAATGTGTAGACGACGGCCAGGGCTTGGGCCACGCGGTTATGCTTGCCGGCAGCGTTGTAGAGACCCAGAGACAGACTCGACAGCAGAATACTGATGTGCAGCCACTTGATGAATGTACGTTGGTTGGCGAGCCAGACCTTGCTTTCCACACGCACCGGGCCGGTATCTTTAAGCCAGACTCCCGGATCCCGCACACCGGGTGGCAGGGAGACGGTCTCCTGCCCCATCCATTTCGGCTTGTTGAGACCCATAGATTGCAGTATAGAGGTGATGCGGGACTGTCCTGGCTCCGGAGTCTCCTCAGTTTCTGATACGGCGTCGGCCGGGGCCTCCATGTCGCGGTGATGAGGCTGATGAAAGGAGAGGATACGAGGATTGTGGTGCACTTCGCTGACTGCAGAAGGTCTGCGGCGGTTGCCGCGATCTTGGAGAGCATTCCATCTGTTGAGAGGGGATCCGGCCAAGCGATGCGTGCTTGGATTCCCTGTGCCGCCCAGGAAGCTGCCAACAGCGATATCTTCCTCCGCACACTTCGCTAATCGCTCTTGCTCTTCGAGGAAGGCAGTCTCCGGGTCCCGACGAATGTCATTCTCCAGCTCGCTAAGCCAGAAGGGAAAGCTGTTGACGTGATCCTCAAACAATTGGGCGACACCATGGACAAATTTGGAAAATCGCGGTGCCTCCTTGACTAAATGAGAAGCCATGAGCTCATTCACCCACTCGACATCATGGGCCTTGCCGCGCAGCTTGATCTCCAGCAGAGCATGTGGGAAGCGAGAGATCTCGCCAGTTCGGATGTCGCTGAAGGGGTAAGTCATGGCGGCATTGTCCAGGTCTGTACGGTGCCACTCGGAGGGGTCGCGGCACGGGCGCTCACTGTCAAGGACATCCTCACGAATGAGGGCCAGGTTGGTGTCGAGGGAAATACGGATGCGGTCATCGCCAGGGATCTGGAAAGCGGTGCGAGTGTAGTTGGCGCGGAGCATGGGTTGCAGATCGTTCTCCTTGATGAATGATTGAAGCTCCTCCACATCTTTCTTGAGGAGACCGGCCTCGGTCGACTCTCCATGGCCCATATCTTCCATGCGATGAACCTTTTTGTCCAGATGATATTCGCCATCTAGGAACTCCTTAACGTGCTTCTCCTTCAGCTGCACCTTGACCTCGCGACTGCTGTCGTCCTCGCCGACGATCTTCTTCTCCAGAAAGATGGACGGCTTGTCCCGCAGCTGGCCGGTCCACCGCAATCTAAGAGATCCCGCTTCGGTGGCACGTTCGACCTTTTGGTTGTAGAGACTGAAGTGAGGGTTGTCGAAGTAAAGGGAGGTGATGGTGGGGTCGTCGGGCATGGTATCAATATTCTTGGAAGTCCCCGGATTGTAGATGAGCACAGGCAGGCGACGGAGGATAAAAGTCTTGACCTCAAGTACATTGTCCGAGTGCACCCAGAACTTGAAAGAGGAGTAGACATCACGGTCATGGAGGCGCTCTGATTCCTTAGTCTGCACGACATCCTGGCTCAAGGCTTCGCGCACAAAGGCGTACATCACCGACAAGCGATGCACAAGAGGCGAATAGTCTTCCGAGTTGAATGGCAGTTGGGACAGGCGGACCTGCAGCAACGGCTTCACCTTGTACCGAGCGCCCCGCTTACGGTCATGTTTCTTGGCGGCCTTCAGAAAACCGGTGAAGTTGATGCGGCTGTACTTTTCCAGCTCACTGACCTCCTTGGTGATGCCTTCCAGTTCCTGCAGGACCTCGGAGGCAATGGTGCGCCTCTCCTGTCCCTCCGGGGCCTGACCTTGCTGCTCAGAGGCTGGAGCTAATTGGCGCAGCTTGGCCTCGCAGGCGGAGGTGCGCTCACGGAGTTGCTGGGAGGTCTGGGTCTGGAATGAATTGACCTTGTCGAGCTGTACGTTTAGCAGTTCCTGAACGAATGTCTCCTCGTCTTGTTCGGTCCATTGGCTGTCCTCGGAGTCACTAGCATCTTCACCGTTGACGTCATCCTCTCGAAGAAGGGTCTTGAGCTTGCCATAGTCGATGTAGTTGCCCTTCCAAGGAGGGTACACGGCATGACGGAGCGTCTTGCTGAAGCGCATGGTATGGTGGCTCAGCCGTGGGGCTAGGCCAGATGGAAACGAGGTTGTGTAGCGTAGCTACTGATGTACAGGCGAGGAGACAGAGGGAAGAGCAACGGTCAACAAGTCCGAGACAAAAACTTGTGTAGCTTTTGTGTAACAGCTGGGAACAGATTAGATCGAGCTACCTCGTTTCGAGCACGTGCGCCGGGCTCTGGTTTAGCTGCGTCGTGAACTATTTGCGTTCACAGACCAATCAGTGACTGTCAATGACCGGCATCCGCAGCTGTCTGGAAATTCGTTGTTCCGTTGATACCAGTGGATTCTCCGCCGATTCCAGGGATCTCCGTACTTTGTGTACATCGTCGCATATCTAAGTCATGCCTTTGGAACTGTCTAATCATCTGCATGATGTCCTATTTAATCTTCACCGTCGCCCCTTCCCTCATGTCCCAAACCCTCCCGCTTGCAATAAACGCGCCTCTGTAGCCCTGATCCTCCGAGTGCGCCCGAACTATGAACATTGGCCGAGCTCCGATGAGACTCTGGACTCTTCTCTACCGGTGGAGGATCGCTTGATTGAGTTTTTTTCACGACCCTGGGTCCAGCATGGCGAGCCGGAGGTTCTATTCATCAAGCGCGCAGCTCGAGTTGGTGACCGCTGGACTGGCCATGTCGCGCTGCCGGGCGGGAAGCGAGACCCAGAGGATGAGGATGATAAAGCAGCGGCAATCAGAGAAGCATCCGAAGAAATTGGATTTGACCTGACTTCAGAAGACTGCATCGATGTGGGCAATCTCCCCGAGCGCGTGGTCACTACCAGCTGGGGCTCTGTACCGTATGTGGACCTCTCGGAGGTGCCTCCTGTCATGCTAACACATTCTATCTAGGTTGATGGTTCTCTGCCCGTTCATTTTCCTCACTACCCGAAGCGACTTCCCGACACTCAAGCTACAGCCCACCGAGGTGGCATCGACACATTGGGTCTCTCTCCGAGCCCTCCTATCCCCATCTCTTCGTACCGTGGAATATGTGGATATGTCACAGCGCTTTGCCCGACAAGGCGGTTTTCTGAGCCGTGTTGCGATTCGGTCTTTGATGGGGTGGATGCAGTTCTCGGCCATTCAATTGGTCCCATCGGAGAGTCAGCACTGCATCTCGACCCCGGGATTTATCCCCGATGGCCAGAGTGAGAGGCCAACATTGGTACGGCGATTTGCATCATGGTGCTTGAGTAACCAGGCCGATTCCGGTGATAGGAATCGGCCGCTGCTCCTCTGGGGGTTGACGCTTGGCATTCTGGCGGATTTCTTGGATATGCTTCCTCCTCATACTGCCGTGCAATTATGGAAGTACCCGACATTCACAGCGCCTGATCTGCGCTTCATCTGTAGCATTTTAACATACCACTTGCGGAAGCGCAATATGCTGCAGGTGAAAATGGGGTCCCGTCTTAGCGACACCGCGTCAGATAGTGAGACTGCTGCGCTGCCAGTCACCCCGATCAAATCCACCCATGATCCTAATGAGGTTGGAATTGGTGGTCTCGGAGTCGGAACGTACTATGGACCCACTGATCGGATGTCGGATGGAACATCATATGCGGTGGGAACGTTGTTGCGGGGATACTATCAGCGCCTGCGAGTGGCGATCTACGTCTTCCTTGCCTGGCGCATAGCCATTGGCTCTGCAGCAGCTATCACAGCCTGGCGCATCCTCCGGCGCCGACTTTAATAGAGTGGAATAATTGTACCATAGCCCTATAGATATCCCTGAGCATTGAATGGACTTTAATCTGGAAGTTTTGTTTTGCGGAGATGTGTTACATAAGCGTATTTCCCCCACACTCATCTTCAAGCGCTCGGAAGTCAACAACGCTCTCGATGCTCGACAGCAACACAACACAACACAGCCTGATACCATGGCCGCCACGCAGAAGCTCTATCCCCGCGGTACCGTCAAGCGCATTGTCAAGGCCCACTCCAACAAGAGCGTGAGCAAGAATGCTGATATCCTGGTACGCCTAACTCTCATCCAGCACACGCGCCCTGAGCTACAATATTGACAGCGGCTTTGCCTGACGCAGATTTTTCTTGATTATATGTTATTCATGCAAGAGTACGATCCGAACCTCTCTCCAATCCCTTTTACTCGGTGACAACCATTGCGCGCTCACCGAGCTCTTTACTGAGCCAGAACGACATGCTAAATGAACATCAGATTGATGCGCGAGTCATCGATCCAATCACGAAAGTCAGGTGAAAAGAATATCTCCGCGAATTCAGTCCGCAAGGTCACCGAGGTACGTCTTTAATCGCTTATGGCGGCTTTACTCACATTGGAATATACCTGACTTCGATCTAGAAAACACTGCGCAAGTTCCAGGGGTGATCATAGCTGCAATGCATTTTGGTCTTAGTTACTTGAAGGGAATGCGAATGGTCGCGTGTCTCGGACCGGTTTACTTGGTTATGGTGTATAGGCGTACAGAATGATTACGATACCCAGGAAATGAACAGAAGGTGCATCTCCAACTGAAATAGTTTCAAAGTCAGAGCTATATGGCGGAGCGTAGTCTATAAAGGCCATGTGGGCCACTCACAGGGTTCGGGTGACTTCCACCCACATCGATTCTTCTACACCTAAGCTGGATCTCCTCCTTCTTTCCCCCACCCATCATTCCCTTCACCGATCCGAACCCCGCGCGGTTTTGTCCTGTCCTCTCACTTTCCTACACACTTCCCGTTTTAACTTTTGAAGCTGTGTCACCCACATTCCTTCATCATGGCTCCCGCCTCCACCACCTCCCAGAAACCCGATACCAAGAACAAAAAGCACAACTCCCGAGCTTCGAGCACCTCCAAGGTTGAGGCTGAGACTTCCGAGCTTGGTGTGAATGGTATCGAGCCTGCTTACTTGAAGGAATTGCAAAAGTGGGTATTGCGATCGCATCGTGTCCTAGGGAAAGCTAAACTGATTGCGCTTCTAGGAGCCTCCGCAACGCGGTGAAGAAGCTGGTATGTGGCTCGGTCTTGAGCTTTTGGTCTTTTCGAGATTGCTAACGTATGACTCTCTCTAGAACGCTACCGCAAAGACTGACGCCGTGATCGCTGAGAACCCCGGCAAATCTCTCGATGAGCTTGTGGCAGAAAAGAAGATCAATGTTGACCAGAAGGCTCAGGCACTGAAGAAGCCTGCCCTTCAGGCTCAGATTGCGCAGATTGAGGAGCAAGTTGCTCATTACAAGGAGTTTGCTGCCCAATACGAAGCGCGCTTGACTAGCCAAAACACTGCTCTGGAGAAGGCCCACCAGGAGGAGCTGCAGGTCGTGCGCGCAAACGCTGTCGCCGATACAACAGAGGCTGCTACGAGGGAGCTACGCCAGAAGTTGCTCACCCTCAGTAAGTTCCTGTGCGCGGCGGCCAATTCCCGTCGCGCAGGCGAGACAGAGTCCCTTGAGAGTCGCGCTCTCGAGGGCGTGCTCTTCCAGGTGTACGCCGGGAACCAGGATGCAGTTAATTCCATGATCAAGTTGATCGATGGTGCGGACGAGAAGGTGCCTTCTGTCGAGGGGCCGGACCTGGAGTTCTCTTGTGAGTACCTTTACCTTTTCGAGTCAGTTCGCGCGCTAATTCTCCTTCAGACGGAGATGTCAAGCAGGCCTCCAACAAGTACGCCCCCGCTGAGACTGAATCCATCGAACCTTCCACCGAGAGTGCCCCCGTCTCCGACCCTACCATGACCAACGCTGGTCTCACCGAACTCCAAGACCCCTCTGTCAGCGCTGCGGCGGCCGCGTCTGGTGCCGATGTTCAGAGCGACTCCAATGTGCCCCCGTCCCAGACCTTGGTCTCCAATGGTGGCAACCAGGTGGCCGAAAATACCTATCGTCCTAACGCTATGACCTCGTCGGCTACTACGGACGGCTGGGTGGAGGTTCCCCGTGACCCCGCTGAGACCGACAATGGTCTCCAGGCCACCCTTGCAAACACCGATACCCACAACGCGACTACCGACGATGCTAGTGCAGGCAAAGGTCAGCCCAACGGACGTGGTCGCGGACGCGGTGGCCGTGGCCGTGGAGACGGCTCTCGTGGACGCGGTCGAGGTGGCCGTGACAACCGAGGTCGGGGTGGACATGGTCGTGGTCGACGCGGCGGTGCCAATGGCTTCCCTGTGACACCAGCACCGCAGGAGTAGTTGAGCCGATCAATTGCCCATTTCCATCTGCGCTATCGATCTATGCCGTGTCTATGCTGGTCTAGTATGGATCACGAACGCAACGAATTTTCTTTTCCGGACTGCGAAAAGTGGCCATTGATTTTGCTTCGAGCGTGCATATTCCCAGACTTACGGAAACGTTAAATATCAATGTATTCTACTATTATTTCTTGGTGGAAGTTCGAATAGTAAAGTGAATGCAGTGACGTCGCCCGAAGGGAGGGCCCACCTAGGGACGTGTTATGTCGACGTTTACTTCGGAATTCGATCATTTCTAATGACTTCCTTTCTCAACTACTTCCACTTATTTTCTCCGGCGCCAGCAAAAAAATATGGCCATCGCTGGTGCCCAACGTAAACAGGTGCTCAAGGTGTTGATGATCTCGCTGTTGCTGGATCTGGTGCGCAAAGCTGATCCCTCATCCTTCATCCCACTCCGCATGCTAATCAACCTTCCAGATCTCCTTCACCTTTATCCTCCCGCTCTTCCCCTCCCTTTTATCCTTCTACCGCGCTCAAGATCCCTCTCCGAACTCCCTTCTCAATCGTATCTTCCACTACCTAAACGCCTACAAGAACGCCTTTGCCCGTCCCATCGACTCCCGCTATGACATTGTCCTCCTCGGCGGCGCCCTGGGCTCCTTATTCTCCCTGCTCCAGGCTTTCGTTGCGCCAGTCATTGGCCAGCTCTCCGATCGCTATGGCCGCCGCCGCGCCCTGCTGACAGCAATGGTTGGGAACGTGGCTAGTGTCGCGCTCTGGGTGTCCGCTACAGACTTTCGCACTTTCCTAGCCAGCCGAGTTGTCGGCGGTCTCAGCGAGGCCAATGTACAACTGGCCAATGCTATAGTCGCGGATGTGACTGATGAAACGCGTCGTGGCGCGTCTATGGCCCTCGTCGGAGCTTGCTTCAGCGTCGCCTTCACTTTCGGACCGTTACTCGGCGCCGGTCTGAGCACCGTTGAGATCGTCGCTGCGAATCCGTTTATTACCGCTGCGCTCGTCTCGCTAGTGTTGCTTCTCCTTGAGACGGGTTATTTATGGGCTTGCTTGCCTGAGACGCATCCGCGTCTCACTAAGCTTAAACAGGAGGAGAGCGATGGTCCGTCGAAGGGAAAGACTTCTAAGGAACCGGGCCAGTCTAAGTCAATGGCACCGCGTGAATATACCAATAACCCGGCTCTCCTCAATGGCATTCACTTCCTCTTCCTCCTCCCCTTCTCCGGTTTGGAGTTCTCTCTACCGTTCCTGACAGCCACACTATACGCCGGCTCAACCACGAGCACCGCTGCACTGAACGGCCGTCTACTATCCTTGATGGGCCTCATTGCATCCCTTCTTCAGGGGACAGTCGTCCGTCGCCTGCCTCCGCTGATGACTATGCGCGTTGGCGTAGTCGCTTGCGCATTGTCATTCTTCTGCCTGGCACACGTCTCCACACCCAGAGGACTCTACGCTGCAGGCGGACTTCTGGCCGTGACAACCGCTACAGTCGTCACTAGTCTGAACAGTTTGGGTAGCTTTGAGGCCCGGGACGCTGATCGTGGCGCGGTGATGGGCCGTCTGCGTGGCTGGGGCCAAGCTGGACGCGCGACTGGGCCTATCTTGTTCTGTACATTGTTCTGGTGGGCTGGTCGGGAGGCAGCATATACTGTTGGTGGTGTGGCGATGTGTGTTGTGGCGGTTGGGGTCTTCGGGTTCTTGAAGTCGCCTTCTGTTCATGCGAAAAAGGAGTGATATGACTGTATGAGGACCAGTGCTGGTCACTGGGTGAGAACATGATGGGTCTGGCATTGCATTTATGGATAAGGGAGTGTTCGGGTGCTGGTAATAGATAGGTCATCTTGTTGATGTGCTCCGGAAGTATAAGCGATTTATTGGATAGCAATATCTAGCTTTTTGGCAAGACTAGGACTACTCTTCACCCACAGTTTAGTTCGGGATTAGTCGCATAATTCTTGATCCCGCCGGCCTCCTTAGGGCTAGCCTTCTCTCCATGCGCAAGATAGTTACACAAAGCTATATTATGAAATGTGTCTACATGCCAGGGATACGTTATCGTAGGCCCTACATTTTGTGGGCTCCGTTCAACTTTTAGGGAGTCCCGCTCAGCTAGAAGCTGCGTTATTTCCTATCGTTTCTGGGCTGTGTTCTCACTTGGACCGGCAGACACCGGATGAGTAAAATTGGTTCTTTGCGTCTCGCACAGAAAATTGTTTAGATCCTTTTTGTGTGATTAGCTACCATAGGCTAGTCTAGTCTACTGTAGGTGGAAAGCACTCGAATAATACCCATAGTGCCCATAAAAAGAAACAGCACGGGTTGTTTTGTATGACAATAGAGAGGACAAAAGCTAGAAGCCTTCCTCTAACAGTGGACCCAGTGAGCCTAAACCCGAGTGAAGAAGTACACATAGGCAGTCTTCTTCATCTCGTCAATATCCTCATACTTCACGACCTTTTCATCGTTGAACAGGACCCACGACAGCCCATCCTGGCCGGGCAATGTCTTGCGAATGAAAGCCACATAATGCCTTGGATCTGTTAGTCACAAACCAAAAAATGACAGTGGGAGAAACTTACCCTGCATGGACAGATGTACCTTTGTGGCAGACAATAGATCGCAGTTGATAAGATGCCGGTTTGCTGTCATAGCCAGGTGCAGGTTGAGCATCACTGTCCGTATGAGTATCCTCCGCTTCTTCTTCGGGGTGGCTGAAGACCCAGTCTAGAGCACGATTTACATCGCCGTCAGTTGCAGCCAAAGCTCGTCGGGCTCGAGCGGCCTCGATGCCCATCTCGCCGAGCTGCATTATCTTTCCCTCATCCTGCTCAGCATCTTTGTATCCAGATGTAGATTGATCCAAAACCAGTGGCTCATCGATGTCCGGGTCTTCCATATGAGCAAACAACCAGTTCATAGCGGCCTCGGGATCAGAGTTCCCGGTTGCATGCAGAGCTTTCTCGCACCTCGCGGCAGGGAATCCCATACTCAACAACTGATCAAGGACCCCGGGATTGGGCACGAAGGTGACACTATCACTCACTTCTGGCAAAAGTTCCTCGTTGGCATCATGCTCCATAGCTAAATAGCGCCCAAAGTCAAGTGGCTCGTCGTCAACAACCACTGGAATATCGAGCTTTGTTGGAACCCAGTTGACCAGCTCAAAGCGACGGGCATTTATAGCCAGTTCGCGCGGAAGTGTTTTGAAGCAAGAGCGCTTTGAAAACCCATCACGGCTACCGCAGGCAGGGCAAATGAGCTCAACGACCTCCTCCGCTGTGAATATGTCCAGACACTCCGACAGAGTCACTGGTTCAAAGCGACTAGAGTCGCTTGACATGCGGCGTGCAGGGACTGCAACAGAGACGTTATCTTGCTCGTCGACCTTGTAGCGGACCTTCTTGCAGCCCAAGCATTGGAGACGCTGTTCAACCTGGAATCTGAAATGTTGGACAGGATTGAACATGCCCTGGTGCTTCGAGAGGCTAACGGACTTGAAAACATGCAGAAGAAACTCGAAAGCATCCTGCTGTCTCATTGTTGCAAATTCCTCGTGACCCTGTCCAATAAGGTATTTGAACATTGTTGGCGCCAGCCCCTTTTGATGAGGAACCTCCGGGGTATGCGGGGCGGCAACAACGCGTGAGTCCGGCCGAGAGTACCGACCGGAGAGGATGCCATCTGCAAGCTTCCTCAGTTGGGTTTCCAGATCCTGTGCCGGGGTCTGACACAGCGGCGGCTCCTCGGTAGGATGATAGTAGCGCTCTGCAAAGCCGGGTGTCGAGAAGATGCATTGCACGATACTCGACAGATAACAGCTGTTTCCAAGATTGGTTAGCCCGGTGAGCCCGGGGCCAAAGACTGGGGATAGTTCGCGGCCATCCTCAGTGGTCATGGAGAACTGCCACTGCAGATTATGTTCTACCTGCATCTCCATCAAGCTTTTCTCCGTCTTTTCACGTCCTGCCAAGTAGATTCCCCAGTGCGCAAGATGATTGGCAAGCTCCGGGTCCGTTCGCTCCTCATTGCACTTGTAGCAATAGACGTCTGCCGAGCCCTCTGCTGTAATGGAACCTAGTTTGACAGCAACGCCGTGAGATGCGGAGTCTGCATGAGCAAGAGCATGTGAGTTCCCCGGGCTACCGCCAAATTGGCTTCTTCCACAGCCAATATTCCCGCATTCCAGACAAATCCATAGGTTCTCCTTCAATTCACAAGCTGAGCATTGGCTAGAATCTGCAGGTATTTATTAGTAACCTGTTAAAATTCCACGTCTAGGGAGCCGGTACCTTTGCTATCTGCATCCTCGATCTCCTGCTGAACCAGACATAAAGTATGCTCACATGGGACGAACTCTTGCTCCCACGCCTTGACCTCTTCTCTCTTCGAGAATGTCATTGCGTTCATGATGCCTTGTATTACCGAGGGTAGATTGCCGCTCGTTTTGTCCACATCTTGCTGAGAACACGAGTAGCATGTTACTGATGTCACAATGTCGTATCGATCCTCCTCTGTTTCGGCGGTGATCGCAAGCTTTGAAATCTTCGGCGGAGGCTCATCGCGCTGTTGTCCCATGAGCAAAGGAGTCAGAACATGCGGATAGCACTGTAGGTCCAACCTTACCTGAACTTTCTTCGGGGTCCTCCTAATATTCAGTGCCAGCGGGTGTCCAAAACGCTTGTAGTGAAGCAAGCCATGGTCCCTGTCCCCAGTACAGCCACCATTGAAGCAGTGGAGACACACGTTCAGACCCGAGTCATTATCCTGCAAAATGCTGGTATTAGACAGATTGTACAAACGAAGTCAAGGGAACATACAATAGAGTCAAAGCACTGAGTGCAGTCTTCCCGGTAAACAGCCTGAGAGGGCCCCGGTGGGCTAAGCTCTATTCCGCATCGTCAACAGGTCAGTTCCCCCGAAGGTTTGTAATGCTCTCACCAACCTGAAGCACCCGAATGGACACAGGATGCCATATCGCGGGTCATTTAACGAGACTCAGAAGATTTGCAGCACGAACTGTGTAGGAGAACAGAGAGAAGGAAAGTTGACTATAGCAAGGAAAAAAGGTGGGACAAGGAAGGAGCTGCCTGAGTGGGGCCTAGCATTACATAATGACGTGGGGTATCTCACATCTTTATGCCTGAGGTGTAACTATCACGTGACAAAGCCCGCCACTTAACGCGTTATTTCCTGGTTCACGCGTCGCGGGTCTCCCATCCCGGTGCATTACCCTCGCACTTGCCTCTTCTTTCGAGGTATCTTCTTGTCTGTTGTTTTTATCAGAAGCAGCCATCATGGCAGCAGACGCAGCTTCTCAGATCACCGTCGGTGCTCTTAGGTAGGTCGTTCGTCCCTAGCACCAGCACCACGACGATCCTTTGTGCTTCAACTGAGCAATATCTAATCCTTGACTGTAACGTTAGTGCCATATTTGACGAAAGCAAGGCCCAAGTTCGTGAGCCGATTGTCCAATGTGTCCAGGTCAAGCCGCTGCCACCTCAGCCAGGCGGCCCAGAACGCTACCGTGCCGTCTTCAGTGATATTGCAAACTATGTCCAGACTATGCTTGCGACCCGTATGTTGAGCCAGCCATACAGACATGTTTTAGCTTGCTAACATTGCCAGCAGAAGCCAATCATGTGGTGACTGATGGCTCCCTGCGAAAGGGATGTTTTGTTCGCCTCAAGTCATTCCAAGCAAATGCCGTGAAGGGCAAGAAGTGAGCGAACCCACCATGCATATATTATGTCGACCTCCCTGTGTGCTGATATATTTAGGATTCTGATTATTCTGGACCTTGAGGTTTTGAAAGAACTTGGCGAGACAGAAAAAATTGGAGAACCCAGACCCCTGGAAGTCAAAGCCGAAGAGGAAGAGAGGGCCCAACCTACCACGATCTCCAGCAACGGGTTCTATGGCTCCAAGCCTCCGGGTGCGGCAGCACAACAAACCAATCGAGCACAGTCGATGCGAGGACCTTCCACCTCTGCCCAGGCCACGATTTACCCCATCGAAGCCATCTCTCCCTACTCGAACAAATGGACCATCAAGGCCCGCTGCACAAGCAAGTCCAATATTAAAACCTGGCACAACAAGAATGGAGAAGGAAAGCTATTCAGCGTCAATCTGCTTGATGATAGTGGCGAAATTCGTGCGACCGGCTTCAATGATCAATGCGACATGCTCTATGATCTTTTCCAAGAAGGCAGTGTTTACTATATCTCCAGTCCTTGTCGTGTGCAGATTGCGAAGAAGCAGTTCACCAATCTCAACAATGACTACGAGCTTACGTTCGAGCGGGATACTCTGGTAGAGAAGGTAAGTGCAGCTTCTTGAGGAAGCTTGTTGCTATCATAGACTCACACTAGATGATAGGCGGAGGATCAAAACGACGTCCCTCAAATTCGCTTCAATTTCACTACCATAGGGGATTTGCAATCCGTGGAGAAAGACACAACCACCGATGTGATTGGTATTCTCAAAGAAGTGGCCGAGACATCTCAAATCGTGTCCAAGGGAACTGGCAAGCCTTATGACAAGCGCGAGCTCAGCCTCGTTGATAACACTGGATTCTCGGTCCGCTTGACTATTTGGGGCGCCACGGCCGTCGATTTCAATGTACCTCCAGAATCTGTTGTTGCTTTCAAAGGTGTCAAGGTTTCTGATTTCGGTGGACGGAGTCTGAGCCTGTTGAGCTCCGGCTCAATGACTGTTGACCCGGATATTGGAGAAGCCCATCGACTCAAGGGTTGGTTTGATGCACAGGGACGAACGGAGGCTTTCACATCCCATGCATCCTTGTCGAATGCAACCAACTCCAGCATGAGGCCAGATTCATTCAAGACCGTCGCACAAGTTCGTGAGGAACAGCTGGGCATGTCTGACCAGGTGGACTACTTCTCGCTCAAAGCAACTGTCGTCTACATCAAGCAGGATTCTACCTGGTGCTACCCTGCTTGTCTGTCTGAAGGTTGCAACAAGAAGGTGACCGAGCTGGAGCCCGGTCAGTGGAGATGCGAAATGTGTGACAAAACTCACCCCAAGCCGGAATATCGCTACATCATGCCGCTTAGTGTGAGCGATCATACCGGCCAACTCTGGCTCAGCTGCTTTGACGATACTGGTCGACTGATCATGGGGACTTCTGCCGACAATCTCATGCAACTTCGAGAGGACGACCCCACTGCTTTTGGCGAAGTCTTCCAGGAAGCTAACTGTCGGACCTGGAGCTTCCGGTGCCGGGCGAAGATCGACACATTTGGTGATCAGCAACGGTAAACAGCGAACCCCCTTCTTCCCCTCCCCGGGTATTTTGAGTACGTAAAGCCCCTAGACCCGAGCTGACTGTAATACAGTGTTCGATACCAAGTATCGTCGTCCAAGGCGATCAACTACTCCGAAGAGGCGTCGCGCCTGGCCAGTATCATTAGCTCCTACTCTCTGGAATAATTTTCAGAAGAGCTAAAGTCAGGCTTTTCCAAACTGCAGTCTCGGATTCCCTTGACCTGTCCACTGCATCGTGCATGGCTATGATTATTATCTGAACCGGAATGTTTTCATTTTGTTATCCCAGAAGTAGCATTGAATTACGCATGGGGAAATTTATCGTCATATTTAAGGTACTTTACTTAATCGAGAGCATCTTTATCTAGATATGTACCTACGTAGCGGCATTGAGGTAACTATAGTACATTGTCAACTGTCACCTTGGGAGTATACATAGGCAGTGCCAGGGACTGCGCGGCTAAGTAATGTGGGTCGGCCCTCCAGGCGGCACCAGCGGTGAGAAATGGCAATACATTTTATTTTCCTGATTTTTTTTCTGCGATCGATACCGTCGGCCTCTTCAATTGCAGTATCCTTGCCATTGTTGGCCAGCACATTTATTCCTTTTTTACGGCTCTTCAAGAGCAAAAAGGTTCTTCGCAATGGGCAAGAGAAGCCACAATACCGAGCCAACTGAGCTGCGGGCAAAGAAAAAGTCGAAATCCGACAAGCACTCCGCCAAAGAGACGACCTCTGTGGACAAGGAGAATGGCAGCTCCGGGGATAAGGCAACCTACACCCAAAATGCTGCCCTCACTGATCTCCCTCAGTCTCAGATTGATCAGTTCCTTGAGGAGAAAATCATCAAAGTCACCGATCCTTTACCCGAGGCCTCCAAGTTCCGCCCGCTCATTTCCTTCGACTATCTGCCTCCCTGCGACGACGATAATTTGTACGCCCCTTTGAAGTCATTTCCCGCGCCTACGCCGATCCAGGCGGTGACCTGGCCGCTTCTGTTTGCCGGCCGTGACGTTATTGGCATCGCAGAGACTGGCAGCGGTAAAACCTTGGCGTTTGGTCTGCCGTGTCTCAATAAGTTGGTGGAATCCAAGCGGAGCCGGAAGCCTTATCACCCTAGTACGGTCATCATCTCGCCAACTCGGGAACTTGCTATGCAAATCTATGATCAGCTCGCCAAGTTCGCCGACGCGGTGAAGGCCGGCGTGACTTGTATCTATGGTGGTGTGAGGAAGGATGAACAGCGTGAAGCCCTCAAGACGGCTGCCATTGTCGTTGCGACTCCTGGTCGTTTGAAGGATCTTCAGAACGACGGATCTGTGAACCTTGGGAAGGTGAAGTATCTCGTTCTGGACGAGGCTGATCGTATGTTGGACAAGGGATTTGAGCAAGATATCAAAGACATCATCGCGCCTATGCCAGTCTCTAGGAGACAGACTGTCATGTTCACCGCTACTTGGCCCCGCTCGGTCCGGGATCTGGCCGCAAGCTTCATGAGCTCTCCAGTGACAGTCACCATTGGCGGAGACCCTTCAGCAGACCCTCGTGCGAATACGAGAATTAAGCAAGAGGTTGAAGTGATGAATGGCCAGGACAAGGAGGGAAGACTCATTCAGCTCCTGAATCGGTCGCAGAAGGGGAATAAGAACCCCGAAAAGGTCTTGGTGTTTTGTTTATACAAGAAAGAGGCAATTCGAGTGGAAAGACTCATCAAGATGAAGGGATTCAAGGTTGCTGGAATCCACGGTGACTTGAACCAGACAGAGCGATTCCGCAACCTTGATGCTTTCAAGAGCGGCGCGGCCACCGTTCTCGTTGCAACCGACGTAGCCGCTCGTGGCCTGGATATTCCGGCTGTGATGTTGGTGATCAACGTCACCTTCCCTCTCACTGTTGAGGACTACGTGCACCGTATCGGACGGACTGGGCGCGCTGGGGCTGAGGGTCACGCCATCACCTTTTTCACGGAACAGGACAAGGCACTTTCCGGCGGGTAAGTGGTTCCTTAATAGCGCCTTGCACTCAAGACATTGAAGTTATGCTGACTAGTATAGGTTGATCAACGTCCTCAAGGCCGCAAAGCAGAATGTGCCAGAAGATTTGATGAAGTTTGGCACTACCGTCAAGAAGAAGCAACACGGCGCATATGGCGCGTTTTTCAAGGATGTCGACACGAACAAGAAGGCGACGAAGATTACATTCGACGATTGATTTGTGATATAGAAGCTATTCGGTCTTGGAGCCTTTGTCACGAGACGATACAAGCTGACGCAGTCTCATCAAATGCCCCGTTATGTATTGTCGTTCCGCATAAAATCTTTTGAATTTGTTAGTCTGTGAGGTGCTGGTTGAGGGATTTGTTCCGGATTCGATCGTTGACTTACACCAAAAGACAATAGACACCACTTAATGAAATTGCCGAGGTGATACCCAAACTCGATACTGACAGTGCCGGGGAAGCCAGTGTTGCCGTAGCGATAACCCCGAGAATGTAGCTGGCTGGTCGGATGCTCAGATCGCCAAGAACGAGGCCGTCTCCATGTCGCCGAAGATATGAGCGGATAAAGTTGTAGCTCCACAGAGTACGGACTATCATGTTCACGATGTTGGCCAGCACGAGCCCATAGGCACCCATGGATCCAATTTCCAGGAATAGGTAGGCTGCTAGAGCATAGCATGCAGAGAAAGCACCCATCCAAGCTGTCTGCTTCCGGATTTCCCGCGGGTTAGCTGCGGATGATACGAAAGCTTCAGTGATTCCGTTAAAGGCCAGAAACGGGACGTAATAGCAATACAGTGAGAGCAAATCGCCGACTTTCGGGGAGGCCCATTGACGACCCCCCAAAATTTGTAGCACCTGTGGTACCATGACTGGACCAAGCGGAAAGACCAGGACAGCCAGAATCTGATAAGCGCGCAGAAGGTCAACAAGGTGGTCTTTGGCAAGACGAATATGCTGCTTATCCCTCTTTCCACTATTGTCGGGGCTGAGGAGCGTGGAAAACAGATTTCGGCTGCTTTCCTCAAGCGGCTGAAAAATGATGCGGGCAATTAGGCCTCCGTAGTTTGATGCCAGTGAGTAGATACCCTGATCTTCCAGGCTAGACATGGCCGCAAGCATCATGGAATCGCCCTGTGTGAGGAGATGTTTTACCAGTGATTGCAGAGAAACACTGGCAGCGATTGAAGTGATACGACGAGAAAATCGACCCAGAAAATATTCGGACACATTGCTGTGCGGTGTTAGCAATGCTATAATGTGTTAAAGGCTCGAGGGGGTTCATTCTACCTGGATCGTATACGCGCGGGGAGAAAAGAGAAGCGCCTTTCATCTGTAGCTCCGAGCAAGAAAAAGCAATAGCCAAATATGAGAGAGCTTGAGTAAGTCAAATGGCCCAGTGCAAAAGGTAGAGCCCCTGCGTCTTGACTGGTTCGGGATGCATATAAGAAAGCGCAACACGTCGTAAGACTCCTGAGAAAGGCCGCCGGCATCTCTACAGCTGCACGCTTTTCATACCACATGTGCTGCTGAACGACCGCGAAAAATGGCTCAATACTGAGTTCCATAAATGAAGCCAGTCCCGTTACAAGTACACTTTCTCTGAAGAAGGGAGTTCCCAGTGCTTGCCTCGGTGCGAACCGCTCATAGAGCATGGTGAATACGATTGCAGATGGAACCCCCAGAAGCAGGCTCAAATAGGACACGTTCACCACAGATTGGGAGGCCTCTGGTTGTTCATATCGAGGGGCAGACTCGGACTCGGCCGGCTTTGAGCCCTTCCTGCTCGACGTGGGGGCCTGGACCAAAGGCTGTCTTTGAATCGCCAGTCGGATGCTCTCGCGAGAGAAATACAAAATTGACACCTGATAGAGCTCAAGCTGGGCAGCAATGCCCAGCACGATTGGCGAAAGGGTCCGCAAGATGAGTTGATTCGAGGCAAAAGTGAAAACTCTGGATGCCAATTGAATCAGAATCAAGAACGTCGTGCCCGTGGCAGATGATGCCACGGCGTTACCGACGCGGCCCTCGTTGGGCGGCCGCATTGTCGATTGACACGGAGGGACCAGAAGAGACCAGAGTGACCCAAGGCAAGTCGATGCAGTCACCTCCGCTTCAGCTTCAACTCGAGGACACGCGGTGATCGGAATCAAAGTGAACGGCGAGTAATGTATACAGATGCGTACTAGTGCCTCGGATGCATTGACTGCTTACGTATACTCCTACCTCAGTGTGCTTCATAACCATGGGGCATAGGATGGTAACTAACTACCTTGTAAATACTTTCATGTACACTCGAGATGCTGAGGTCTTGAAGAAATGCGCGTTTTATTTGTTCTACAAGTATACAATGGGCTAAAAGTGTCGCCGGCGACATGCATGGAACGGTCGATGGTCAAACCAGCCCGTTCAAGCCACCACTTTTGTTTCCTCGCTTGAATACATAGAAAGATCGTGACTTCAGTAAAGCTCGCGAGATAATACCATGAATGGATCCCGGAATGGCCAAAATGAGACCTAGAATGGAGGAAGATAGAAAGGGTAGCCACCATTCTTGACCTTGAAAACACTGAGAAGGAGGCTGTACGTCCCAAAGAGAACAGCTCCCCAAATCAACACCGCCAATTGCTGTCCCTTGACGTCCTCCATCCGGGGAACCTTCACCGCAAGCGCGATTGTGGCAAATGATAGGACAGCATCTGCATCGCAAGTAGATTAGACCCAGGAACACGACGGGGTCCTCCAAAGACTGGGGTTTCACTTACAAATAGCGGCGATAATTTGCGTTTCCATGCCGAATTGGTTCTGGAACCCACCAGCAAAGTAGCTGATACCGCCGTGGCCATCACCTGCAACATAGGGTACCTTTCGAATATGGTTGAACATTTGACCACTAGTAAAGAGGAGAATGGCAATCAAGCTGACTGCAGCCCACAGGTTCCGGTTCTGGATAATTGGTAACACGGAGGGTGACAGAACCGTGAATAGGGTGATAGCACCCATCAGAATGGTGATTGCAGAAGCAATGCGCATATAGTTGACCGGTCGAATCAACGGAGGCCTGGGTCCGTCCGGGAGGTGACGACCGATCCACGAGTAAATCTGGTCAGCGGAAATTGGGCTAGAAGGAAGTATACAATGAGTGATGTGCTTTGGCATCAACGTTACGGACTTCCGCTTACCCTGTGAAATCAAACCTCGCAGGCTCTGCATCCACCTTGGCGAAGGGTCCCACGGTTGGGGGGAAGAGGAGAAGAACTGGGGCAGTCTGAAGCAGAAGCTATTGCATAACTTGGGTCAGCCATCTATTATGAGCCAGTAGAATATCGATTCAAAAGGCACCTTTTGGAAAACATCTTTGCCGTGGTCAAAGTCCAGGGTGCCGAAGACGACCTTCAACCCGTCGGGCTTAGTGCCTTTGTTCCAGCTCCGGGAGATGAGATCCCATTCAGAGTCGAATTCCCGACACATGATACAGCCGTAGCGAGCATCAATTGCAGTCAGAATGACGGCCGCATAGTAATCCCGGGGCGCGCTCGTCAGCTCCTTGAACGAGGCGCTGTCCAGATCGACTGGCCCGGAGCGGGAGAGGGATTGGAATCTCTCAAATGTGTCGGAGGGCTTCGCGGGTTTCGCGGCGAGCACGCCGGAAATGACCGAAAAGAGGAGAAAAAGAGTAGCCCAGGGCTTCATTTTGGCATTCCAGAAGCTTTGAAGTGAAAGAGCTTGAAGGTCCAATTGAGGTACGTAGCTTAAACTGTTAGGTGGCCCCTTACGTAAGGTCCCCCCCCCGCCCCGACGCGTTTCCCCGACTTCGCGCCGACTTGTTTAAGTGTTTGATCTGCAGCATTCACTCCTCAGTCTTCGGTTCTCAAACAATTGCTCGCCCATCCAGTCACCATGGGGGAGGCTACCGAAGCATCCTTGCTGGACGTATGTTTGTTGTCATCTCCTCCTACAGGATCTCAATCTCACTGATTTAGTACGATATGTCTATCAAAACAGTCCGCCTTGAGAAAGAATACGAAAGGGTTCTTGCGGATTCCGCACGTCTTCTTGATGCCGAAAAAGATCGCGCTCGGCGCATGGAGCAGTTGTTGCTTCAATTCGAGATTGAAGCGTTGCGATCGCAGCTCGATGGAGCCCATGAGAGATTACTTGTATCTACGCAGGCGGAATCAGAGGCACGCATTCAACTGGATGAAGCTTACCAGGAGATTGATCGCCTAGATCTACAGGCGCAAACCTCCTCAAATGAGATTGAGAAGTTGAAGGTAGGTTTCCGTTTCGCCTGACCTATAATATAGAGGTCACGGTCTAACCAGCAGCAGGGCGAACTCTCAACCTTGAACACTACTTCGACCGGTTACAGCACCCTCCTTACGGAAAAGGTCCAACTCTCCCGCGAAATTTCTCATCTCAAATCCGAAATTGAAGGACTCAAGTCCCAGAATAACTCCCATCAGGCATTGGTTGCGGAGAGACATGAGATGGAGCGACAACTGAATGCTTTGGAAGTTCAGTTGGAGAATGAAAAACATGCCCATGAACGTACACGGGCGAAAAGCGCTCAGCAGGCAGCCGAGATCGACAAGCTCTCTGGTCGAATTGATGAGTTACAGAGCGAACTCACTAGAGAATTGCGCGCAAAGCAACAGCACGAACGCGACAACCGACAGCAAAATATGGAATGGGATAGCCAACGGTCGGTGCTCGAGGGAAAGATTGAGACGCTGAAGCAACAGCTGCGATCGGCCAAGGACAAGCTACAAGAGACCCAGCAGGAGTTGCAGCAAAGAAGGAGAAATGTCAGGAACAACGAAGGCGATGGTACCGAGTCACGATCACGAGTCGTTCCCCTCCAGCGCCCTGGCCCCAGTGCGGACTATCATAATGGCGTGACAATTGCAACACCCGGGGCCGTTCGAGTGAAGGAAAAGATCCAAAAGAAATCCGCATTGCCCGGCGACAAATCAGCGTTTTCTATCACGCCCTTCTTGAACCGTACCGGTGGCCCGACAGAATCACCAAGTAGCTCGGAGGCGGAAGAAGATCCAATGGACGTGACATTGGATGAATCTAATGCTTCATTCCGCCCGGCCCGGGCTATCGACAAGCCGAGTGGCAATGATGCCGCCCTGAATGACAGATCTGGTGCCACTCAGGTCTCTTTTCCTAAAACAAAAGTAGGAAAACCTAAACCAAAAGCTCGAGAGGGAAAGCCAGCCGCACCGGCACCGGTGAATGGATCCAAGAAAGCGGGCAAAGGTCTCAGTGGCAAAGAACTTGCCAATGATTCCGACAACTCTGATGATCCATTTATTGAAAAGAGACAGGCCAAGCCAAAGAAGCGGAAGCTCGGTGCTCAACGTGATCTAAGTCTATTCGAGGAAGAGGAAGAAGACGACATGCTGGAGAGCATGAAACCGGGCCGAAAGGTCGGCCTTGGAGCAGGTCGTCACTCGGTGCTAGCAACAACCGCTATGCCCAATACCTCAACTGGTGACCGGGGACCCGTTGCATTTGGCGGAGGGGGATTTTCTCCCCTCAAGCGCGATCGCAAGCGATTCTAATAACTTTGAATGTAATCAAACATCTCTCTGCCTTGACTACACATAGTGTTTAAGCACTAAAACTATTTAGTAGTTTGGGAGGTAGATGAAGCTTGGCACGGACTCGAGGTCTTATATCCATCGCCTGTGTACCTTTCCGTCGTTTTCCTCTCGACATTATTGAAAGTAGCCATAGTTAGCATGTTTGCGCTAAGCCTGACCCACCGGATTGCTGCTCAATTTCTTGCATAAGTTGCACAAGCTTCCGGGCATCAGCTCGCGTCCTTTCCATTAGCTCACTTTGCCCACTTGTCCATTGCAGCCGCTTTATCCAAAATTCCCATCTCCATCGAGAACGCTGAGTCTCCCTCCCATAGACTGCAACCACGCAATTTTACTTCTTCGAGTAGAGACAGATCTTTCTTTCCCACAAATCTGACCATAATATGCCCAGCAATTTCAGAAAAGGGAACCATAGCATCCACATGAGTCTAGATTCCATAAATCAATCATCTCGGGTGCAATCGTGGCTTTCATCTCTACTCACATTCAACATTAGTACATAATCAGTAGCGCAGCGAGTGTCCCGGAGGCGGAGGCGTTGTAAGCGTTGCAAGAGTGTTGGCGACGGCGGCGGTGGTGATTGTGCATGATTCCATGGATCCTGCTCTAGTGCGAACATGATAACGAGAAATGCCGCGTGGTTTATTCATTTGACTTAGGGGAATCGGGAGGATAGGCAGCAAGATGGTGCGCATAGAAAGCGTTACCGCTACGGAAGGCATAATACCCGTAAAAGGGATATGGGCCGTATCTCATCTTCCAAGAGCCTATAATGAAAGGATTAGTATAAAGCACACTACGTTCATGAAGATTGATTGCCTAGTGGAACCTATGAAGGTCAAGAGGGTGTGGATATCTTGCGAAGTTCAAGCCGTCATGCCACACTGGCAAAGGAGACGACTAAGTGTTTTTTTAGGAAAAAAAAAGGCCACTCACGCGAATAAGTCTCAGACCAAATATGTCTGAATGCCTCCAAGGATCTCCAGGTTTCTAATTTGTCCCCGAAACGGCCAGTACGGATCTGCTCCTCGGTTCTATATAGTTCGGGAAGTACACGAATAGCCTCTACCAACTTAAGAATAGCAGGCTGATAGCGCGGCATCTCAGTACCGGCATCCCATAATAACCAGGAAACGCGTTCGCCTTTGTCCACGACATTACTCTGGCGCTTATATACAACGCGGTCCTCGTCAGCCAGTGATATTAGCTTGCGAGCAGCGTTATCTGCTAGAATAGCATCGGGAGTACTGTAGCGCTCTGCGAATTCTTGCAGAGTTCGTATTCGTCCAGAGTCGGAGGTCTTCCTCGTCTGGGTCAGGATGGGAGAATCATTCCCACTCGGTGTAGTCCTCTCTCATTTGTGGGGATGTTTCACGCTGTTCGTAAATAGTTGTTGCGGATGAAAGAAATTATCCTTCAGCTTTTTGAATCCTTCGCGCTTTGACTACACTCCAGCAGGCAGGGACCCTCATCTCGGCAGAGTGCCTTTTAAATGGACCCGTCCCCGATAAGAGTAGGCTGCTTGAAGGTTGCAGCCTGGTCTGTAAGGCCATAAAGTGATTAGTCAGAAAGAATATCACTGAGTGGATGAGTACTGGAGCTCTCACAACACTTCATCACCCTTAACAACGCTTCATGTTTGCACTTTTCTCTATACGGCTCCGAGGGCCGCCTAGCCTCGGCATCCTTGGCCAAATACGGCTGTCGTCTTCGAAGCGATGGCAGGCTCGTCAGCACAAGGACCAGTTCACGAGAGAGGCTGCCGTACAAGGTTTAAAAAGCCGAGCTGCGTTTAAGCTGTTACAGGTACCGCAATCTGCGCCCAATTGATGTATCTTCGGCATTTTCTCATAGGTCTATAATAGATCGACGAAAAATATCGCATTTTCAAGAGCGGCCAGACAGTCGTCGACTTGGTATGCGCACCGTTCCCTGCAGAGCACGAGATTCCGTAACCGTAGCTGATTCGTCAAACTTCAGGGCTATGCGCCGGGCTCATGGTCACAGGTTGTTCTGTACTTCTGATCCGATTGAAGATGATCTGACGCTCTCTTCAGGTCGCCGTGAACCGAACTCAGCCGCACGGGCGAGTCCTCGGCGTCGATATCATCCCAGCCCAGCCGCCGAAAGGAGTTTCGACAATCCAGGGCAATTTTCTCGCACCCGAGATCCAGTCATACATCCAGGAATTTCTGCGCAATCCAAACAGAGGCAGGCCCCGACAAGCCGGTGTCATCGATGATACCGGTAGTCTGCTAGAATCTGCGATGGCCACGGAACCAGTCCAAACGGACGAGAAGCTTGAAAGAACGGCGGATGTGGTCCTTAGCGATATGTGCGAACCCTGGTATCAGACATCTGGTTTCTGGAAACGAAGTCTAAGTGATCCTTATCGCAGGATGATGAATACCAGCGGGAATAATTTCAGAGATCATGCGGGTAGCATGGTAAGGACTCCGATTATTTCCCATCATTTTTGGCAATACGCCTTACTGACCAGTGAGCAGGACCTTTGCAATGCTGCTCTACGCTTCAGTTCGAATGTTCTCAAGAATGGGGGTCATTTTGTCTGTAAATTCTACCAGGGAGCAGAGGACAAAGAATTGGAGCAACAGCTCCGAAATTTGTTTCAGAAAGTTCACCGACTTAAACCGGAATCATCTCGCAGTGTAGGGTCTTGCCCTTTTGTGATTTGCCGCGGGGATAACGGGCTAATAGCAATTCTTAGGAATCCAAAGAGGCATTCTTTGTTGGCCTTGACCGCCGACCATGAGTGAGACCGGATGCATTCAGCGCCCAGCAACGCACAAACTGCCATATGGAGCCCTACAAAATTTCGGCTTCATTGTCGGAGGCCTCTTCCCACTCCACGTCTGCCAAAGCCGCCTCGGCTTTCTCCTGGACCTGACTTGATGTTAGGGCCATGAGAGTCTGATGAAATTGGGTGTCTGCGTACCTCTTTGAGCCCGCTTAATTCCTCCACGTACCCGCTTTCACTGAGGGCCCTTCGTACGAACTCCCAACCTTGTTCTTCGTACGCTGCCGTCACCTTTTCCGAGCACGCACTACAGCACGTATAGCTCTTGCCGGTGACTGTAATATTTTCAAACTTCGCAAGGAATCCTCGAATCTGATGAGGCACAAGCCCTAGGGGGTGGTCCCCGCGCTCATCACTTCCTTTCAAAGGAGCCGGGGCACCAGCGCCCTGTGGGTGCTGCAGAACTGAAACGAGCAATTCAACCAAAAGTGCAGAGGCTATGGCAGCTACTCCGGGACGAGTGACGGTGCACTGCTGATCAAGAGTTTGATCTTTGACAGACTGTGGCTGTTAGCTTTCTGTTCCCAGGGCCTCAGAACGAATCTTACATTAGCCGGTGCCACAACGTCATTACAGAAATAGCATCCGAGATCTGCGGGCATTGCTCCGGTCCCTGTAACGCCGTGGCGCATCACCACATAGGAATCAAATCCCAAAGCTGCATTCATGACAATCTTTCCAGCAGCTTTCCCCATGACAGTGGGTAACCAACGCGATTCCCGAGTATCCATAAGAAGGAATATAGCATCATGTTCCTGTATCAAAGCTTGTAGGGCTTCGAAATCGGCTCTTGTCGCATCCTCATCCACGGTGGGATGGCCTACCATGGGAACCGAAAGAACATGGCCTGCCGTTTCGACACCGGGATAGATCTCAGTCAAGGCCTGAGCTGCACGATATGCTTTCGGTGCCCCGCCATTCAAACAGTCGGCGAAATTGAAGAGCGGCTGCCGAACGGGATTGGAGAAGGAAACGGTCCCGCTGTCCACAAATGTAATTTTCTTCACACCCCAGCCCTGGATTGGCAATTAGCAATCCAAGCGGTCCGGAGCTAGAAGGAGTGTACATACCAATAGATTCCGGGCAACATAGCTCCCTAGGGTACCAGCTCCAAGTAGGAGACATTTGGTATGCTTGATCTTCTCGAGATCCAACGTCGGACTGATCCGCCATTTCATAAGCTTGAGGTTAAGGTCGACTGATTGATCCGCCAGTCTATAGGTATGTCAGTCTTCATAGAGAATCGATTGCTTTTTTCTCGGGAACGATACCTTGTGGGATCCATGTACTCTGTCAGACTGACGATTCTCCCCGACAATTTCCCGGTGGGGTTGCGCTCCCAGCCAGTGATCTTTGGTAACTGGCCCACCGTTTGGTGTGCTTTTGTCGTGCTGGATGCCGGATCTGATTTCGATTCCAATCGAATCACTGCGCTGCGATCTTGATCACGCTTCGACTGAACGTCGCGATACCGTAGAATCTGAACCCGATCAAGACCCCAGCGCTGTTTGACTAACACCAGCAAATTCCGCAACATCCAACCTGGTGCATTCTCATAATTGGACGGATCTGCAAAGCAGACATAGCGATGCTCGAGCGGAGTACCTGTGAAGAAGCCATTTTCGTATTCCGAAAGTGAAGCTACCTGCCAGTTGCTATGTGCAGACTGGTCCAGTGTCTTCGGTTGTTTGCGGGCCAAGAAGAATCCTCGTTGGCGATCATCCACACCATAACTCCAAGTTTGCACGGCATCTACGAGGGCGGCACTGTCACGAGAAGATAGATATTCGGCCCCGGGCATGTCGGGATTCTCGCTTTGTCGGGACTCGAGCGTGGAAGCAGCTGAGTCCACGGGCACCCATGCCGGATCAGAGTGAATGGCGGGAAATCCAAACCAGTAGTGGAACCGGTATTTTTTGAGGTCTGCGAAGGACAGGATGATGAAGGATGCTAGCAAGGAGGGACAGGAGAAGATCGTGCCGTCATTGATGGCATCCCAGATCTGTAGGGCACATACGATCCCATTAAATCATAATCATATTGGGCTGAATCAGTTGCTTCTTACCGTTTTACCGGCTTGGATGATCATCTGCGCCTTATCCATATTGCGGTAGTCCTCGATGGTATTGACATTCTTGATCATGCCCTCGGCGCGATAATAGTTCGCCGGCGCTCTATTCAACTTGATCAGCTTAAAGTGACAGCCAAGAGGTTCGTGTGGCCTTACTCGCTACTAGTCAGAGCATTTCCGTGTATCTGCATTCGACAGGAGGCATTCGCAGCATCTGTAGAGCGGATCTCATACAGACCCAGAACGGAGCGGGCGGAGTCATCTAGCTTGTCATGGTTAATCTTGTGAGAAGCCAGAGCCGTGTAAAAAGGCAGCTCGATATCAGAGGCAAATGGTGTGTACTGCATCTTTGTCTCTACAGTATATCGATGTCGGAATCAAAGAAGAAGTGGGGTGTGATGTAATCGCGAACCATCGATTTATGGGAAACGCGAACGCGGGAAAGCTAAAAGTGATCTTTTGCCCCACGCGTGTGACCGTCGACAGGTGACAGTGTGAAACCTTTTTTTATCTTTTCCCCCTTCGTTTTGTTCTATCGTGGATCATCAGAATGCTAGTCGGTCTATGCGGAGGTTAGGAAACCCACGAACCCCTCTTCCTCTTATGAAGCCCCGGCTCTAACCCTACACCACAATCAAAAGGCATTTGCGCGGGTAAACATGCGATTGCCGAATACCTGATCCAGCACCAGGGCTTCCAACTTCTCGAACTATCTAGCAGATCGCCTCATCGTATCACGGACGAACCGGATGACGATCTCAGGTTACAGACTTCGGACTTCAGTAAAACCGGCGAGGCGCAGTCCGAATTCGTGTTTGATACCGCCGATTCCCTTTTGGATTTCGCGACGAAACGATGGCAAGAACGCTGGGTGACAACCGATATTGCGAACGGAGAGGTGCTCGACCGCTTTCTCTTGCGCCCCTTTTTTCTTCTCGTGAGCGTTGACGCCCCCGTAAGTCTCCGCTGGAAACGATTCTCCGACCGGTTCGTCCTCCGAATATACTCCAGAGTGACCCAACTCATTCCGGTGTGTGTAGATGCCGGCGAAGACAACTGGACCCACCCGATCTAGAGAAGTTCGTACTGTGGAATGACCGACATCTTTATGAAAAAGACATCGGGCGCGTGTACCTGACCGACAGGGCCCACATGCGCCTATTCAACTCTTCCTCGTCCTTGAAGGAACTTCATCAATCTCTCCAGGCGCTGGACTTGGCAGATGAACAACGACTACGACCTAACTGGGATCAATACTTCATGCAACTAGCATCTCTTGCAGCACAAAGAAGCAACTGTATGAAACGAAGAGTAGGGTGCGTGCTCGTTCGAGAACGTCGAGTCATCAGTACGGGCTACAACGGAACTCCTCGACATTTGACAAACTGCAACGAAGGTGGATGTACGAAGACACATTCCTATCTCCATAGATTCACTGCTTACTGGGTGTGTACTACAGGTCCACGTTGCAACCGTGGCGATGGCGGTGGTGTGGGTCTCTCTACCTGCCTTTGTCTCCATGCCGAGGAAAATGCCTTGTTGGAAGCTGGTAGAGAGCGGATCCGAGAGGGTGCAATCCTCTATTGTGATACGTACGTCCGACTACGCTTGAGTCTGACAAAGAAGGAGAGAATGACTGACTGTCTTTGTGCGGTTCCAGATGTCCCTGCTTGACCTGTACCGTTAAAATTGCCCAGGTTGGAATTTCCGAAGTTGTTTACTCACAGGGATACAACATGGACAAGGACGTATGTTTCTACCGGCTGTTTCTGATGAGTTTTCGCTGATGATGTCGTTTAGAGCGCTGCCATTCTTGAAGCTGCAGGGGTTCGCCTGCGACAATTCAGCCCGGTAAATCGTCACTCTCAGACCTTGTCCCGAGACCAGTGCTAATCACTTTCGTTTCAGCCATCGAATGGACTGATCTATTTGCAGGGGTCTGTCGGGACAGTCGCCACTTGAGACAAGATGTCCACGGCCCGGTTCACGACTAGTTTCTCGCTGCTTTCCGTCTCTTGATCATTTTGGTTGGCAGGTATGACCCGATAGACTCCAATGATAGTAGAATATAGAACTGTTCCAACTCCTTTGTGGTCATTTTAGTAATAATGTAATTGAGATGGGATAGTTACATTCGACAGAGAGTCGATGAGGAAAGTGTAGTCAACGAGAATCCCCCAAATGGCAGATCTACCATCATCCAATATGAAAACCAAGAACGTAGATTAACCGATAACGTGTAGTCTCGTCGACGTTGAAGATGCCATGAACAGGCGGTGCCCGCCCGCAAAGGATTCTGCTGGCAGAAAACACCAGCCGTGACTCAGCGGGGAGTAAATTTTGGAGGGGCTTGCGATGACTCCGAATTGCCCCTCTAGGCTGGACAACTCTTTCTCAATTCTGCCGCAGACAATCTGGCTGCAGGATCCTAGCCATGCCCACTGTTCACCTTCTTGACTATGTCGCGGGGAACATCCGTTCCTTGGTCAATGCGATCAACCAGGTTGGATACGAAGTGGAATGGATCAAGACCCCCGAAGATGTGAAGAATGCGGATGTACGTCAGTCAGAAGCGGAAGTCAATTTCGAATATCGATGCTGATTCTATTAATTGTAGAAACTGATTCTCCCCGGCGTCGGTCACTTTGGCCACTGCCTCTCCCAGCTCGAAAAAGGCGGCTTTTTGGGTCCGATTCGGCAGCACATCCAGGCGGGCAAACCCTTTATGGGTATTTGCGTTGGCCTGCAGGCCCTCTTCCAGGGATCTGAGGAGGATGACAAGGTTCCCGGACTGGGTCTGATTCCCATGCGCATACAGAAATTCAATGACGAGTCCAAGAGCGTGCCACATATCGGATGGAACTCGGCCATGAACACCGAACTTGCATCCAAAGAGCGGAGCTTCTACGGACTGATGCCGACTAGCAAGTACTACTACGTTCACTCCTACGCGGCCCCTTACAACCCGGGCGTTCTTGAGAAGGATGGCTGGTCCGTCGCCACTGCCACCTATGGCGAGGAGGAATTCATCGGCGCGGTCAGTCGAGAAAATATTTTTGGCACACAATTTCATCCCGAAAAGAGTGGCGTGGCTGGTCTTCGGGCAATTCGCGCCTTCTTGAATGGGGAGCAATTCCAATCCCTCTCGCGGGATCAGATTGCCGACAAGAGAGACGGGCTGACCCGCCGAGTCATTGCCTGCCTTGATGTCCGGACAAACGACGCAGGTGACTTGGTTGTGACCAAGGGTGATCAGTATGATGTGCGAGAGAAGAGTGGTATGGATGCGGGTGGCCAGGTTCGAAATCTAGGGAAACCCGTCGACATGGCGAAGAAGTACTACGAGCAAGGGGCAGATGAAGTTACCTTCCTGAACATCACTTCTTTCCGGAACTGCCCGCTGGCGGACACTCCCATGCTCGAGATCTTGCGAAGGGCATCGGAGACCATTTTTGTGCCGTTGACCATTGGCGGAGGCATCAGAGACACGGTCGACACCGATGGTACTCATGTCTCCGCGCTTGATGTCGCAACGATGTATTTCAAGTCTGGTGCTGACAAGGTCAGCATTGGATCAGATGCTGTCTTTGCTGCCGAGGACTACTACCGGGCTGGTAAGAAACTGAGTGGTCTTACCGCGATCGAAACCATTTCCAATGCCTACGGAAAGCAGGCCGTGGTAGTGAGCGTGGACCCCAAGCGGGTCTACGTGGATCGACCCGAGGACACCGACCACCGCACCCTCAAGACCGCGTATCCTAATGCCGCTGGTCAAAGTTTCTGCTGGTACCAATGCACTGTCAAAGGCGGCCGGGAAACCCGGGACATGGATGTTCGACAATTGGTGCAGGCCGTCGAGGCCATGGGCGCTGGAGAAATCCTTTTGAACTGCATTGACAAGGATGGCAGCAACAGTGGATTCGACTTGGAATTGATCAACGATGTCAAAGCTGCAATCAAAATTCCCGTCATTGCTTCTAGCGGAGCTGGCGTACCGGACCACTTTGCAGAGGTATTCAGCAAGACCACCACAGATGCAGCATTGGGTGCAGGCATGGTAAGTGTGCACCTAAATCACCGACGCCTAGGAAAAAGGCAAGAACAAAAGAGCAGCCAGCTAACATTATCCCAGTTCCACCGGGGAGAATATACAGTGAGCCAGGTTAAAGATCACCTTCAAGTAAAGGGATTCCTGGTGCGCCAATTCGAAGCCGAAATCTGACGGTTCCGAGAATTTCGACGATGCATTTGTCATGCTGTGACATAGACATAGACCTCGAATATTATACCATAGGATCATGGGGTATATAAAAAAGAATGTAGAACATCGGACATAGAGACAAGTGTATAGTGCTCGGTTTCCTTTTCCGGAGTTGCCCCTCGATGACATAACCAAGGCGGTGTGAGCGAGCGGTGTCATTTGACTTTTCTCCCGTCGCCTCTGGCCACTTGACTTCCTCTTCGCATCTTCCCCCCTCCGACTCCGACACCTCATATCCCATCCCTTTTCCAACGGTGCGGACCATCCGACACTCGGTCTCGGTCGCCTTGCTTAGGCTCAACACACGAGCCTGACAATATAATTCCCTTTGGATTGTTATCTGGTATAAGACGAGGCCAGACCGTAGGTCTGACTTCAGGTGAGGAAGGTGGCCCTGCAGATTGAACAGGTCAAAGGATCGGATCTTTCTTGAAACTCCTTTCTCTTTCTTGCCAGGCGAGTTTTTTATTCGACAATTGTATTCTCAGCTTGCTCTTCCATCTGTATACAGTGACTGCTCACCGTTCAGTGTTCAAGAGAAAGCTTCATTCCCAATCTATCATCTTGCATCATCGTTGATTGATATTGAGAGACTATCAACCTCGCAATCCTTCCCTAAATACTCTCTGTCTTCTCATATCCCTTGTTGGGATCTGTTGCCCTCCTACTTTTGCTCGTCCCCCTCACGGCTCTCTTATCTTTTACCCTCTCCCCCCAATTTCATCGCAATTCCTCTCCTGCCCCCAAACCCGTCTTCTGTATATCTGTGATTGTGGTGCCCCTTAAGTTTGCGGTCCGAGTTCAAGGCCATCCGGTGCACACACACAGTTCAATACAATGTCATCATCTGTTCATTTCAAATTCAAGTCCCAGAAAGAGCCTTCTCGGGTAACTTTCGATGGCACCGGTATTTCTGTCTTCGAGCTGAAGCGAGAGATCATCAGCCAGAGTAGATTGGGTGACGGGTCTGACTTTGAGCTGTCCATCTACAATGAGGACACCAAAGAAGGTAGGTTGCGCAACTTTCCCATTCGGTACTAAATTAACCATGTGCAGAGTACGACGATGACACCACTATAATTCCCCGCTCCACCTCCGTTATAGCCCGCCGATTGCCCGCAGCTCGCCCAGGAAAAGGCGGTGCTGCCCGCTATGTCTCCGGTAAAATGCCCGTCAACGCCCGCAACGCTTCTCGCACCGAGCCGTCGACCACTCGTGCAGTCCCCGGAACCGGCAGTATCAACAACAATGTCCTGGAACTCAACAACGCACAGACCGAGGAAGAAAAGATCAATGCACTCTTCAATCTGCAGGCCAGTCAATGGCAAGAGCAACAGCAGGAGATGGCCAAGTAAGCACCATGCCGTAGAGATTACCCCGGGCCTGCGTACTAACGGTTCACAGTGCGACTCCTGTGCTATTCGGTCGTGGTAGAGGAAAGCCGGTCAATGTCCCTGATCACCCCCCTCCTCCCGGTTATCTATGTTACCGCTGCAGAGAGAAAGGCCACTGGATTCAAGCATGTCCCACAAACAACGACCCCAAGTTCGACGGGAAATATAGGGTAAAACGGTCCACCGGCATCCCCCGATCGCTCCAGACGAAGGTTGAAAAGCCAGAAGGCCTGGCCCCCGATGGCTCTACTGATGACGCGAGGAATACAGGGGTCATGGTAAATGCGGATGGTGATTTCGTCATTGCAAAGCCGGACAAGGCGGCTTGGGAACTGTATCAGGAAAAGGCCAAGGCATCTGCCGCTGCTGCTGCTGAAGCCGCCGCGGCGGAGGAAAGCAAGGCACTGCAGGCTCGGGGACTGGAATGCCCGATTGACAAGAGAATGTTCTTAGAGCCAACAAAGACACCGTGTTGCCAGAGGACATATTGCAATGATTGTATTTCAAATGCTTTGATTGAAAGTGACTTTGTCTGCCCGGGTTGTTCTACTGAGGGCGTTCTGCTCGATAACCTTACCCCTGATGAGGAGGCAGCTGCCAAAATCAAGACATACGAGGCGGAGATGGCAGAGGCAAAGAAAGAGAAGGAAAAGCAGTCTGCAGGCCAGGATGACGTACCGGTCAACGGAAATACTGACCTCGACGAGCCCAAGGAAGCCGACTCCAAGGAGCGATCCCCTTCCCATCAAGAGACGGTTGATGCAGATGCATCCTCTCAGTCAAAGAAGCGACCGGCCGAAGCTGACCCGGGCTCCGGAGTAGACGGCGACAGTTCCGGCAATGCGGCAAAGAAGCAGAAGGGAGAAGAACCGTCCGATACTCCCACTACCGAAAGCAATGTCAAGGAGGCCTCGACTGGCGCTGCTATGCCATTCAACCCTCCAATGCCTTTCGGAGGGTTTGGCATGATGCCGCCTTTCTCCGAATCCGGGTTCGGCAACGATACCATGGGATTCATGAACCCGATGGCCATGGCCAATGGCTTTCCCAATGCGATGGGCCCTGGATGGAATCCGATGAATATGCCTTTCAATCCGCTCCAGGCTGGAATGTATGGCGATCAATCAAATGGGTTCCCCAACATGTTCAATGGGGATCCGTCCATGCCGATGTTTCCCATGGCTCAGATGGCTGCACAGATGCAGAATCCCGGGTTCCAGGCCCCGGGTATGAACAGCTTTTCCAACCAACAGCGGACTGCATTTGGGGGCCCCTATTCCCGCGAGGAGGACTCGCCATACTTCCGTCAGCCGGTGAACCCACAACGTCATCAAGCGCGGAATCGAAGGGTGCGTCCGAGTGACTACCGGGAATTGTGATGCATCGACGGTCCATGGGATTTGGCGTTATGGCCTTTGGTGTGTATAAGGGTTTCTTTTTATTCTTTAGAGCGGGTTTCATCCTTATGTCTGCATTTCCTTCCTCTTTTTTTTTTTTTTTTTTTCCTTCTCTTTTGCTATTTGCATATGGATCTCGCTCCTGTGTCTTTTTACATACCCCGGGAGGACTGCATTTTCAGAATCACGATATGTATTTCTAGACGAGTGCTACTAAGCAGGCCAATCGGTGATTTCCAATTCACCGTTTTCGAACCCGTCGGACATGTAGCTCGTTTGCTTTTTCATTTTTAGGCAGAAATCAATATGAAAAGATCAACATCCTGGGATTGTTTTTACTTTGTAGGACCCACGTGTCATGTCAGGTGACTAGGAAATTCCACCCGTAGATCAACCCAAGCCCAACGCATCTCTCAATTACCGACTCACCGCATCATCATATGTTCACTTCCCCATCCTGCCTCTGTCAACTCCGACGAAAACCAACTTAATCAAATCCAATATGGCGAAATACATGAATAACCACAGTAATAATTCCAATCAAATGAACCGGTTTCTCGATCATGACTCCACGGCCCTGGCCAGCTGCTACTCCGTCGACTCGACCACTTCCAAGGTCCACGGTTTCCACTACTGCACTACTCTGGGTGCCGGTAAGTCTCATTCTCCGCTCAATCTCACTCTCACTCTCACTTGAGCCTTATCGGGTCGTCGATGCTCATACATCTCACCAGGAGCACAGTGGTATCCCTGAGGTCCCTTCGGGGCCTAAATCATCCATCGTAAGCCCTCCCCTCGAGTGTCCCGCTCCCAGCGCTGAACGAAGCTGGTCCGGGTCCGGGTCCAACTGGCCCGAGTATAAGGGGGAGGCGACGCACACCATCCCGGAAGAGTGTGAGAGACTCTTCTGTGACAAACTGTTCACGACATTCCTTGGTGAGGGGATTGACGCGAGACAGGAGTCACTGGGGTTGGGTACGTTTCAAAATATCCAGTCTGGTCACGAACCCAGGCACGATCGAATCCAGCGATGGATAGAAATGTGGGACTACACAGGCGACGCAATCTATCGTGGGTTTGTGACGGATATGCACGGAGAGCGAACTTTATTCGTATTCTTCGAAGACAGTGCTCTTGGACACGACCTCAAATCCGGGTAAGTGTTCGTCGTTATTCTCGGCTGCATGCCTTACCTGTGGAGGATAATAGACTGACACTCGTAACTCTTGTAGGTTGATCGCTCTTTTCGAACTGGCGGGGAACGATGCCTTTGGCTGTTCTCAGATCGTAGCCTGTGTCAAGCGTTCACAGCACGCGGATGGAATGGAGCTTGTTCGGAGCCTCGGATGGTGTGGCTTTAACCTCACCACCTTGGAGCCGTGGACGACGGGGAGTGACTTGGGTCCTCCACTTAGCACGGAATGGCTCTTCTTGGTTGCCGAAGTATAAACCTCGGCACACCGAATACGACTCCACTGAGTCTGGACCAGTGGCGGATTCATTATTTTCTCTTTCTTTCTACTTGAGCTGTCTAAAGTACGCCTTCTTTTATGCCCAGCGTCTACTACTTCTTTCAATCTACAGTAAATTGTTTAGCATGTGTATGTTGTACTTTTGACTTCCTATTCATAGTTCAAGAATGCGACAGTAGAAGAGTGGAACAATAAGATAAGCCGTGACGATGACCTCAAATGTCAGACAAGACCAGCTTTGATCTACGAGTCTACAGAGCGCCACCATTAACTGTATCTAAAACATTTTACAACTAGAATATGCAATCGGCGCCGAAAATGACAGCTTTTGACGCTTCCACCCGTATCTTTGGAGGGCAAGCCGTCCAGCACCATCATTAATTTGCACCCCTAGCACCGTTAGTCATCATCAACGGACATTCCCTTAACTAGATTAACTAGTTATTTGACTTGTTAAACTCACATTACCTTGATTGTACATTCTCCCTGCCTCACTAAAACCAGCCTCTTCTCTTCTACATGCCCAACATGGCTAATATCATAAGATGGGCCACAAAGGCGCTTCGAAAGCCTCCCTCCCCTCCTATTATATTTCCCACCGGCGGTTACGAGACCGTTCCTCCCTCGGAGGTACTTGAAGAGGAACGATTTGAGCAATTCAAACAGGGACAATATTATCCTGCTAATATCGGCGAAGTGCTTACTTCCAGATACCAGGTTATCGGTAAACTTGGTTTTGGGACAACTTCGACCGTATGGCTAGCTCGCGATCTTGAGTAAGTCATGGCAAATCCACTTATCTCAATAAAACACTGACCCACTGAAACAATCAGAGGCCATCGATATGTGACACTCAAAATTTACACTCGCGACGAAGATAATCAGGCAGAGTTTCAGATCCATAAGCAACTAAACCAAGAGAGTTCACGGCACCCTGGTCATGCTCATATCAGGAAAGCACTTGATGTCTTCACGATCCCCTGTTCAAGGGGTAACCATTCGTGTCTTGTTCAGACCCCGATGTGGGAGAGCTTCCGGGACCTCCTTTACCGTAACCCCAACCATCGATTTACTGAAGATCTCCTCAAATCTGGTCTTATGCAAATATTTCTTGCACTTGACTACCTACACACTGAATGCAAGCTTGTCCATACAGGTAATACATATCCATGAGACTTTGTGAAACGTGTTACCCTAACCTATTTTCCTATAGACATCAAGAGCGATAATATTCTCCAAGAAATAGAAGACAAGTCCATCCTTGAAAGTTTTACCCAAGCTGAGCTGAAGAGCCCTTCACCCCGCAAAATCGTCAATGGTTTGCCGGTCTATGCATCGCGACGTTTTGACTTGCCCAAGGTATTTGGCCGAGCAGTTTTAAGTGATTTTGGATCTGCTGTACGAGGAGATGAGAGGAGGAACCACGATGCACAGCCAAATGTTTACAGATCACCGGAAGTAATGCTGAAGACTGATTGGAGCTACCCGGTTGATATATGGAATGTTGGTGCCATGGTATGCTCTACCTATTCACTCCTCTCTCCTCAGTACTAACCGCTGAGGAATAATAGGTGTGGGATTTGTTTGAGGGGAGACATCTTTTCTACGGAAATGACTCTGATGGCAAAGGGTATTCGACCCGGGCGCATCTTGCAGAATTTATGGGTTTCCTAGGGCCACCTCCTTTAGATATGCTCCAACGTGGGAAACGAAGCCATGAATTCTTTACAAGCGATGGTAAGTATTATTTTTCTCAGTGCACTTGGCAAAGGCTTACGAAGACCTTCTTACAGGGAAATGGAAACAGGACATGGTCAGTCTGGAGCTGTCGGAAGAGTTCCTCGACGGAAAGAATAAGGAGATGTTTATAGCTTTCATGAGAGGGATGCTTCAGTGGCGACCTGAAGATAGGAAGACAGCGAAGGAGCTACTTCAGGATCCATGGCTGAATGATTAGTTAGAAAAGTACATTTCTAGTTAAACTGTAATTTCCAGATTAAGTTTAGTTTACGTTTACGTCAATACCCTCTTGATCTACAAATATAAATATCCCCCGACTCCCTCTCCTCTGACCTTGTCCCTCCACAGATCTCGAACCCGTGAAAATATGACAAAAGACAAGGCTAAACGTTCGATTCCTTTCCCTCGCTTTCTCCTCCCCTCATTCCCCGGTAAAAGGAACACGAGGTCTCCTCCCCGCTCAAACTCCCCCAACCCCGCCGATCAGTACTTGGATGGCCACATCTCCTACCTCCGCTGTGCCGAATGCGCCTCACACCTCTGCTTGACATCGCAAATCATCAGCAAAGGCTTCACAGGTCGCCACGGTCGAGCATATCTCGTCTCCGCAGAACCAGTCGCCAGCGCGGTATCAGTCTGCGCATCTTCTTCCCCCACATCTACCCTTCCCAACACTGTTTTACAGCATCCTGTACCACGCCAGCTGGTCACGGGTGCTCACACCGTCAGCGATGTCAGTTGCGTATTCTGCGGGAGTGTGCTAGGTTGGAAGTATGTTGCGGCTGAGGAGGAGTCGCAGCGATACAAGGTGGGGAGATTTATTCTGGAGACGAAGAAGATCGCTGCGTCTTCTTGCTGGGAATCTCCGGATGAGACCCTCACACAAGAACGGCGGGCTGCAGTTGAGCCAGAGGCGGAACTGGAATTTGACAGTCAGGATGAGGACGAGTGCGAGGATTTCTTTGCGGGTATTTGGAGTCCAGGGCTGGCTAGTCGACGCAGAAGTCGCAAGATTGAGCGGCGACCTGCTATGTTTGGAATGTCATGATTTGTGAGATATGGGGACATGCTGCTGTTTCTATTCTTTTTCTCGCTGCTTAGTGATGTGATACCCAGTGATAACCTGAGTTCCTTGCACAATATATTCTTATGATCAGTGTTTAGACACTGTAGGCTTTTATTTTAATGATAGAGGAAAGGACCGAGGAGATGTTGAAGAATGTTCGAGTGGTATAGATGCTTTTGGAATGCTAAAGAACCGGTCCGGATTTACTAAAAGTGCTCCAGGAACGCCATAAAAAAAGATACGTGAGATGGCTGACGTATCACGCATCATCCACGCGTGCGCGTTTCGTCTCTCCCTCCGCTGGTTCATCCTCCGCGGGCCGTTTGGATGCCGTCGCCTGTTGCTGAGCGGGCTTGCTAGATTTTCGCCGGACCAAAGACGAGAGGTCCGTTGCTCCTTTACTGGCTGCGTCCAGACGTGCTTTCTGATCAGTTGGGGACTGACCGACAATCTGGCCGAGGATGCCTTTCAGCATGGCTTCGTTTGCCTGATCGTTTTGTTCGATGGCTACCGGGGATCGTCGAAGATCAATCAACTGTAGGATACGTTAGCCAAGAGAACGAGGTTCTATAGATGAAGGGACTAGAGAGGCTTACCCTCTGCTCCATGTCGTCGACGATCTCCTTGACATTCGCGATCTTTCGCTTTGTGGCAGTCACTTTGTCCTCATCCATATCCTTGTCCACTTCTAGCTTCTTCTCTTCCTGAGCCATTCGGACCTTGCAACTCTCAATGGCACGCTCCATGTGAGTTGCAGCCTCCTTTCGCATCTCCTCGTCCACGGTCTTTTCTTTCTCGTCATCGTCATCTCCATGCTGCGAAACAGACGCAAACTCCAAAGCAAGAGACAGCTTGAAATGGCATTCGGCGACCGAGGGGTCTTCGAATGGGAACAGCGCGTATCGAAGGTCGAGAGCGGTTCTCAAATCAGTCACCGCGTCGGAAAACCTCTCCGCTTCCAAGGAGATCTCAGCTTGGAGGTCATAGGTATCGGCAAGTCGTTCCTTGATGTGTTTCACGTCTGCCGGTAGCTCGGCTGATTTGCCCTTTGCGTTGTTGCTCCCCTCCGCAGCCTCGAGCTTCTTGATATAGAGAATGCGCGCCAAATCCAGGACCTCAAAGGCATTGGCAAAGTCATCTTCTTCCTCCTCTCCGTCAGCCTCGCCGCTCTCATCCTCCGAATCAGACTCGACGAGATTATCGTCGCCAGTAAACTGGAAAAAGGGCTTGGGCGGTGCGGCTTCTGACTGTGCACTCTCTTTCACAGAGGGGGCCTTCTTGGTCACAGCGTTCGAGATAGCATCTTTGACCAAGTTCTCACCAGCACCAGTTGAGCTGGCAGAGCTCGCATTTGTTGAAGGAGCGCCCTGGGCCTGTGGCTCTCCGGCCACCTTGGATCCTAGCACATCACTCTTGCTCACAGCGACATTGTATAATGACTTTCCGTAGGCGTAGAGCAAGTCGGCGTTCTCTGGCGATAGCTCACCGTTGAGCTCGGCTTGGAGTTCGGTGGCCTGCGAATAGAGCTCCGAAGCGGAATTGTGGTCTTTTATCGCATCTTTGGCCGCAGCGCGTGCGATGAGATCGTCCAACTGGACGCGCTTGTCTTGCGTAGCCTCGGGGGCCTGCGTCGGTTGATTTACTTCAGCCATAGTGAGTGCGAGAGAGGGAGAGATGGATGGGGTTGGGGAAGACAAGAGAAATGGAAGCAACAAGGGCGCAAAGTGGTAGCGATAGACGATAAGCGCGGAAATTCGGCGCGGTCGCGTTGCGTGTCACGCGTCTCACTTTGACCTTCAGTTTTGACCTGCAACTCGACCAATTGACAACGCAACGCTTTTTGGTCCGCTAACTATCACTTTTCACTTGCTTTTTTCAATTGTATTTTCATTCGTCATCACTGAGATAAACCTGGAGTGAGCCCGCGGAGACCTCAGAGGCTATACGATATCATGGATCCATCATCCACCCCGCGACATACAGATCGCTTCAAACTAGGTGCTGCAGACCCGATTCCCTCCTCGTCGCCCGCATTTGGGACACCGGCGCGCCCATTTCGAATGCCGAAAGGCCATGCTCCTCCCACCAAGACTTCCATCTTGCCCATCCTACTCCCTCCTTCTACTCTTCGACCGGTGGCCTTCCGCACCTTCACACGCAAACATAACCTCACTATCTCGTCACCGGCACTGCAGACACTAGCAGTATTTGTGGGTAAGAACTGTGGCTCGGGTTGGAGGGAAGAAGGTCTGGCGGAGAAAGTTCTCGATGAGATCGCTAAGATCTGGAAGAGAGCCGGGGGCGGCGTGATCGTTGAAGAAGGGAAAGGGGCATCGTTGAAAGCTATTTTGCAGACACTGGAGGGCAGCATGAGTGGCGGGAGAGTCATCGCCGGAAAAATCAACCAGGACGGGTCTACAAAGTTGAATATTGGCGTGGATGCCGGGCGACTTGACACGAGCAACGATCACGCACAAGGATCCTTCACGAGATCGGGAGATGCAGGGGAAGACGAATCTCAACAATCTCTTCACTCGCGCCATTGGCTCAAGGTCATCGAGGCTTTTGATCTGCCTCGCTTGACGTACAACGTCGACAAGAAATATTTCGAAGCCATCAAATCCAAACCCACGTTGTTTCCACCAGCTTCTCACAAAACCGCACTCTTCAGGGATCGCTACAACCTGGTGTACCAGCGCCTGCTTCGCAACGAATCATTCCAAAGCTCTTTAGGTGTTGCAGGCGTTCCTTCACTGCAGCGTTCATCATCGAACCTTGCGACTCAGCAGTCGTACAAGTTGACACCGATTGCGAACCTACTGGGCCGAAGTGGAACCTCACATCTCCTCCTAGGGTTACTGGCCAACTCTCCCACCGGAGATCTGTCTCTCGTGGACTTGACTGGAAGTGTGGCGTTGGATTTGAGTCATGCGCGTATGATCCCTGAAGACGGTGCATGGTTCGCGCCAGGTATGATCGTGCTCGTTGATGGAATTTACGAGGAGGAAGAGATGGTCAAAGGATCTGTCCTGGGAGGAAATACCGGGGTTGGTGGAGCCATTGGAGGTCACTTCATCGGGGTGTCGATATGTGGCCCTCCCTGTGAGCGCAGAGATATTTCATTGGGAACGAGCACCCGCCAGGGTAGCAACGAGCTCAGCTCCAGCGGTGGATTCGGATGGGTGGACTTCTTGGGAACCGGCAGCGAACGTGCACAAGGGGCGCGCATGAGGAGAATCCAAGAAAAATGCCTGCGAGGCGAACAGGAGGCCCTGGAAACCACGGTCCGAATCAAGATCGCGGTGATGAGTGAGGTAAATCTGGACAACATGCGAACCCTCGACGCTCTCCGGAAGGTCTTCAGCAGCTACAATGATTTGGCCCTCCCCGAGCGCCCTCAAACCTTTGTTTTGATAGGCAATTTCGCACAAAAGGCGATCATCAACGGAGGCGGGCGGGCTGGGAGTATCGAGTACAAAGAATACTTCGACTCTCTCGCTGTGGTCCTAGCCGAGTATCCTGCATTGCTGCAGCACTCGACCTTCGTCTTCGTCCCTGGCGACAACGACCCATGGGCATCTGCATTCTCGGCGGGTGCTGCTTCAACCATTCCACGACAGCGGATTCCAGAGCTATTCACCTCTCGAATTAGACGTGCTTTTGCAACCGCAAACTCAGAGCTTGACAGAGCCAAGACTTCGGAACCAATTGGCGAAGCTGTATGGACATCTAACCCGGCACGTCTTTCATGGTTTGGACCCGTGCATGACATTGCCATTTTCCGTGATGATATCTCGAGCCGACTTCGACGGACAGCAATAAACACCATGCCTGACGATTACGACGCCGACATCACTATGCATGAGACGGATGGCCCGACGAGCGATGCCGCATCCATTGCACCAGAGCTAGATCAGGCCAGTAATACCAAGGCTGACGGCGTATCACCCGCGGCTTTGATGGCTCGCAAACTGGTAAAGACCGTTCTGGATCAAGGGACAACTTCCCCGTTCCCGCTTCCACTACGGCCTGTTCTATGGGATCATGCTTCTTCCGTGCAGCTCTACCCATTGCCCACGGCCCTCATCCTGGCGGACTCCGAGGCCGCACCTTTCTGCATGACCTATGAGGGCTGCCATGTCATGAACCCTGGTAGATTGTTGCCTGAAGGCGGGACACCGATTGTGAGATGGGTTGAGTATGATTTGTTGCGGAACAGAGGGAAGGTCAAGGAAGAACGATATTGATCACTAGCTGCCTATGCAGGCTATCGGGACTTGATGGAAAGAGCATGCAAGCCTAAGCAACGATGCTACGACTGTAATCTGTAGAAAAAGAAGAATTTGAGAAGATTTGAGCAAGAATGCATGAGATATGCGTGTCGCATTGAGAGTCTAGGAATACAGTCGTGAAGAGAAGACCGTTCTCCACCGTGAAGAATCAAGAATTCTGGAGACGATGGTAGAAGGGCTCTTTTGGAGAGCACTGGGGTAATCACAGTGCTAATCAATCATGATGATGTCGGCCTTGCCCATCCCGCCCTTCTGGGGCGAGGCCTTAGCTGGTTTCGGGGGCATCGGACCTCCCTGTGGACGCGGCGGGCCCGAAGGAGGCTGCTCTCGTTTCCCTTCCACGTCCTGTTTGATGGGCACGAGATGACAAGCGCTCATACACTCGTGGAGCCTGGAAAGAAGACCTCCTACTTTGTCAATGTTAGATATGGCACCATCTCCAAGGCCCTGCCAACCATCGCCTTTGGAGTTGTAGACCTTCTCCCGCACCGCGGCGATTATTTGACTGCGATCAGGCGAGGCAGATCGGTTCGAGTCCTCCAAGACCCATACCGAGCGGCCCTGCCGTGGGCGAGCGGACAGTCGGAAACGAGAGTTCAGGCGAGGATAATGGACTTGGAAGGATGTGGGTGTCCTCACGGTAACATGCACCAAGGAGGATTCTGTCTGTGCTGGCTTGAGGGTAATCTGATCGAAGCAGTGCAGAAGCGGGAATGTATCCGACATATAACCGAGGATGGAGTCGACGCCTGATTCCGAGAAGCGATGGTTCAAAGCCACCGTAAGTGACTCCGAAATGCGACGGTGAGGGCTAGGGCTGTCGAACCTGACCCGCAACAAGAGCTGGAAGAGGGGATCGGCTTTCGACAAGGCTTGAGGAACATCGACGTAGGTCGATAATGAGGGGCCCGAAACATCGATGTCGAAGCGGCCGGAGAGCTTCTTATCCGGACCGTAAGAGAATGAGATCTGGGACAGCGACAATGATCGAGGCTCCATCCCCTTCTGTATGAGAGATTGAAGGATGGATATGACACATTCAAGTCGCTGTAAGCGCTCAAAGAGGCCAAGAATAACAGAGTGACCAGCCGGTACAAGCAGGCGAAGCGCAAAACCTCCACCTTTGTCTTGCAGGAGCAGTGAAGGGTCCATCTTAGAGACAAGTGGGACAAGAGATTTTATGCGGAATCGCAGAGTGCCATATGCCATGAGGACTGCCGACTGACATTGGCGGTCGATCCCATGGAACGAAAGACGGACAGTATCCTGCAGATAGGATCCTCGCTCGAGCACTGAGGGCAATTCTATTCGAAAAGCGGGCGGAATTGTGGACAACTTATACTGCAAGAAGATGTCCGGGACTTGAAGGTCAGGCCCCAATTGCAATTTCTCAAGCGGTGGATAAAAGTGGGCATTAGGCAAGTCTGCTAAGCACCGTGCATTGGCGTAGATTGCCAGCATCCCCGTCAGGCCATACACTAGCTCTGCGCAGGCGGTGAAATCACTTGGTCCTTGTTGAGCCATCAAGGTGTTGCTGACTGCATGGGCTAGCGGGAAGCCGGCGTTGACATCGTGAACAGCGTACGCCGCACCGCGAGTTGTGTGGGCCGGGTGAAGTTGGACCAACCACCAGCTATCGCCATCCATGCTGCTTGTCGCAGCAGCGACCCAGCGGCGATCCCAAAGCTGATGAGTGAAGAATGCGGAGCGCAATACACTGGAAGGGAACAGTCGACGGACGTCAAGCCCCAGGCCCCTCTGGTTGACACTTTCAAGGCCAAGCGCCTTTGTGCCAGATTCTGTTTCGTCTACCGCAGTGAGGCATCTAAGACGCGTGACGCGAGAAAGCAATTCCTCAATTGCCGATTTATTGGGAGCTCGTTCGCCCTCCGGGCGCTCCAAGGCGCTTGATGTACCGGATAGCGTGACCGTCCCTGACAGAGGCTCGACAGAAACCCGAAGGTACCGGGAGGTTGTCAATTGAATGTCGAGATAGCAATCCCCTGGCTCCGTCGGAGATAGTTGCGCACGCAAAGACAGCGCGTGACTGGAGAAAAGATTGTACTTTTTCAGGGCGGTATACGCAGTCACGAGGAGATGCGATGTGTGTAATGCGATAACGCTTCGCAGAATACTTTCCATGGACAGCGTGTCCGAATCGAACTGAACAGCATCGCTGTTCGTTCGTTGGCCGTCTCGCATCCAGCGAAGACCAAGACATGGCACTTGGTCTCCAGCTTCCTGGGAATAGTTGCTGCGTGGGCCTCTCTGAACACCGATCTCCAGCCAACTTTTTGGTCCTGTCCGCATTGGCCAATATTGGACGACCAGAGTCCGATGCAGCAGCTCAATGCGCAGAGCCTCAGACCACAAGCCTCGTGCAAGATCCCCGGCTTGTCTGAAGAGGATATTTATCTTATTTGTCAAGACCAACCCATGCAAAAAGTTAAAACATTCCATCAGGCCTTCGGTGCGAAGAAGGTCGTTGACCTTGGCATCGAGCTCGTTGAAGATACGACCTTTTGGAATTGGGGACGAAGGAGAAAAGAGGAAACGAATGTCCACAAAGAAGAATTGTGAGGTTTTTGCCTCCTCTGCCACCGAAAGATCGAGCTCGAATTCTCCGGGGATCGTGAACGTGACCCGGCCATCATGAACGCGATAATTCCGCAGTGGCCGTGGTACTTGGTCGTGTGATGCCAGCCGAACGCTGATTATGCGGTTGATCTTATGCAGCTTCTTAAGCGTTGCGCGTGCAGTCAGAGCTTTGGGGGGCTTATAGCCTAACTAGAACAGGGAGCGTTAGAGATGTGCCTTTGAAAAAGCTGATTGAAAACAAGGACTTACATCTGGTAGAGATGCCACTCGACCCCTTGAAAGCACCTCTAAAGCCGTTTTCAGATCCGGGTTGGCTACTTGTGCCCGAACGAGGTCTCGCTTCACTTCGCCAACGTATTGAAGTGCGGAATCATATGCTTGGTGTCGCGTACGGATGAAATTTTGTATATCAATGAGCCTGCTAACCTCTGCGGCCCGTCGGCTCCATTGCGAAAGAACCAGAAGCTTGATAAACTCGGCTCTTTTTGCATGCGCAAAATCCAGGATCCGCAGTTTCTTGTGAATATTCTCAGAAGACTGGTTACCCGGTAACTTCCCATTCGTAATTGGCGCAGCCGAACCGTCAGAGGAGACTTGGATCGTAGCTAACTCGGTGATCAACTCAGAAAGATCATTCCAGCACTGCTGCGCTGCTCGATTGATGAGTGTTGCGAAGGGGAAGAACCCTTGTGTGATGTGTGGTAGTTCGAAGGGTGCTAGTGCATTATCTCCTGCAATTTGGGTTGCCGCCTTAGAGTATTGGGTCACGGTATCGGCCCCTCTGCCTGCACCATTCACATGGACCGGCCCGTTCATGGAAGCAGAGAGTTGACCGTATTTGTCATTGTTCCCGGGTGCGCCGTTTGTAGCCTCATTTAGACCCGGCCTTTGTACAGATCCCTCGACATTGGCATTGTCCATGACGACGCCGGGCATGTCTAATCCAATAGGCTCGTCGGGGCGTGTCGGTCCTTGTTGAGCCTTCCCCTCCTGGGCCCTCTGCACGGCACGGAACACGCAACCAGCTTCAGTCACAGTCCTAGCCTAAAATCAGCTGGCGCGGATGGTAGGAAGGGAAGCCGAAAGTAAAGCCCAGGCGTGAGAAAGAGGTTCTCAGCCCAGTGCCATGCGTATCACTGGCCGTGAAAAACAATGGCCGTGGTCATAATCAAGGGAATCCACGTGGAAGAGAGAAAGCTGAATGCGAGCGTCGACAAGGCGACGAATAAAACAAGTAACCAGGGAGACCGTGGGCGAGCGAGCTGTCTCAGGGCGGCAGGCCGGATGCCGTTGCGCCTGGCTCTGGAGGGACGATAGGAGACGGTGCGAGGTTGTAGGAGGGGAAGAAGGTGGAGAGGGTCACACTGGTGTCGCAAGGACCACAGCAATCCAGTTCAAGGTACAGAGAATTAAGAGATTGAACGGAGGGGAGGGTTGGCTAGGAATGATGAAGGGCGAGGCCTAAGATGGAATTGTGAAAGCGCGCGATGCGCACGCACCGCCTGGATTCTTTGGTGCCTTTGTGCCTGGTTATGTAAGTATTGTCAGGGGACTGTATTTATCGCATTACAGTACACTGATGCCCGCCCAGTCAGTGCCGTAACACTGTAATTGTGTTACAATGCCAGCCCTGTATATGACCTCACCACGATCTCCCGAGCTCTCGAGCTGTTCAGGATCCACTTGCCTAGTAAGTAGATCGAGCTCGGGGACCACGACGATGTCTCGAGTTGAAGAGGAAGAGGCCGCTGGCCAACTCCCTCAATTTCCAGGAGATGATCCTCGCCCAACAAGCAGAAAGGAGCTGGCCGGCTGGTACTGCTACGGCTGGGCGGCCGAGGTCTTCACAGTATGCGCCATGGGTATGTACGCTCCTCGCGTGTCGACTTTGATTATGTTGCAACACTTGAACCTCATTATAACCTTGCTTGTCCAGGCTCTTTTCTCCCGATTACCCTGGAGCAAATGGCACGGGATCGCGGTGTTCTTCTATCTGATAAGACCACCCCCTGTAGCCCAACTTGGAATCCTTCCAAGCAAATATCTCATCCAACCGAGTATGAAGTCCAAGGATCTGGCGTGGGCCAGTGCGTTATCTACTTACTCGGCTCAGAGATCAACACGGCGAGTTTTGCTTTGTACACATTTTCCCTGAGCGTCTTCGTCCAGGCCATTCTCATTATATCCATGTCTGGCGCCGCCGATCATGGGAACTATCGCAAGAGACTTCTAGTCCTATTTGCTTTTATCGGCTCTGTTGCGACTATGTTATTTCTTGCCGTGGTACCCCAGGTCTATCTTCTCGGCGGGTTTCTGGCCATCGTTGCAAATACCTGCTTCGGTGCGTCTTTTGTCCTTCTAAACTCTTTCTTGCCAGTTCTTGTGCGCCATCATCCTTTGGTTCTCGAGAAAAATCGAGGAGCGCATCTACCACGGGATAGTGTCGATGCACTCAATGGAGACACTTCTCCTACTAGACACGGTGCCCAAGCGAATCCCGACGACTCCACGCCTTTGCTTGGTTCAGATAGGGAGGACCGTGGGATCGATACCACAGCCGTGACCTCACTGGAGCTCACTCTTTCTACAAGGATATCTTCCTTCGGAATCGGTATTGGCTATATCGGCGCAGTGACCCTTCAACTCATTTGCATTGTCGTGGTGATGACAGTCAAACAGACAACGTTCTCTCTTCGTCTCGTTTTATTTTTGATCGGATTGTGGTGGTTTATCTTTACCATACCAGCAACTCTATGGCTGCGAGCTCGACCTGGACCGCCCCTTCTGGGACGCGATGGAAAACCGCTTCACTCCTGGACGGCGTACATGATATATGCCTGGAAGTCACTTGGGAAGACTGCGATGCGCGCAAGACATCTCAAGGATATATTGCTCTTTTTGGCTGCCTGGTTTCTCCTCAGCGATGGAATTGCCACCGTCAGCGGAACCGCCGTTTTGTTTGCGAAAACCGAGCTGGACATGAAGCCCGCAGCTCTTGGGCTGATCAACGTGATTGTCATGATTGCCGGAGTCTTTGGGGCGTTCTCCTGGAGTTATATGTCGAGTCTGCTTCATCTTCGAGCCTCCCAGACGATCATTGCCTGTATCATTTTATTCGAACTGATTCCCATCTACGGGATTCTCGGCTATCTTCCTTCCGTGCAGCGCCTGGGTATTGGCCTCCAGCAGCCTTGGGAGATGTACCCGTTGGGGGCCGTCTATGGACTCGTGATGGGTGGACTATCGTCGTATTGCCGAAGCTTCTTCGCGGAGCTCATCCCGCCGGGATATGAAGCGGCATTTTACGCTCTTTACGCGATTACCGATAAGGGATCAAGCGTGTTCGGCCCCGCGATCGTCGGCGCTATTACAGATCGATACGGCGAGATCCGACCCGCATTTGCGTTTCTGGCCATTCTGATATTCCTCCCGTTGCCTCTTATGCTACTCGTAGATGTGGACCGTGGAAAACGGGATGCTCTAGCGCTGGGGGCCGAACTGGATCATCTTCCCGAAGGACCTGGGTATGGGGCCATTTCCACTCGGCCGACTCAATCAAGTGTGACTTCAGCAGCCCTGTAGCTTTGTCATTTTGCTATTAATAGATAGCTTTGTGGGGGGCAGAGGAGACTCGAATCGGATGCCAATATTGACAGATAATAATCATTCTATGTATTCCATAGTAACAGTAGTTGAAGCACGAGCATCTTAATAAGTAGTACACGGTGATATTTTGCCAAGCATTCAGAGTCACAGTAATCAGTTTTGTGTAACTCCCCACGAGTGGGAGACGTGGCCAAAATCAAATCTCCCCGGTAGCCCTGTAGCTTTGTAGTCAGTACCTGCGTGTTCATATCAAAAGTGCTGAAAGGGCGGGTACCTGAACACAGGGCGGGTCCAGGGTATGGTGTCCCCTTGCTTTTCCCTGCATAGCAGCTCCAGCTCCACTTGACCATAGCCGCAAAGAACAAACTGTCCTCAACTTTTGAGCGGTCCCCAGTTGCTTTTTAATACACTTTCCTCCCCCCTCCACTCTTGTATCTTCTTCAATACACCTTCCTCTTTATACCCATCACCATGCGGTCATTTACGCCTTTGGTTCTGGGCCTTTTAGGGGCTACTGCGGCTGTCTCCGCCGCGGAGCCCGCTGATGCCGCGGACAGCAATGTCATTTCCTTGACCAAGGATACCTTTGATGACTTCGTCAAGGAACATAACCTAGTTCTCGCTGAGTTCTTTGCCCCGTGGTGCGGCCACTGCAAGGCTTTGGCCCCCAAGTACGAGGAGGCCGCGACGGAGCTGAAGAGCAAGAACATCCCCTTAGTCAAGGTGGACTGCACCGCTGAGGAGGATCTGTGCCGGAGCTATGAGGTTGATGGATACCCGACCCTGAAGGTCTTCCGTGGTACAGACTCGCACAAGCCCTATGGCGGTGCCCGCCAGACTGAATCGTATGTCTTTTTCGGCCCTTCACGACGCGCCCACGATCATCTGCTGACAGGCGTGTTTTCACTGTAGGATTGTCTCATACATGACCAAGCAGTCGATGCCCGCCGTTTCCAGCGTGACCGAGGAGAATCTGGAGGACTTCAAGACCATGGATAAGATCGTTATTGTCGGCTACGTGTCCCCCGATGACAAGGCCGCCAACAAGAGCTTCACCTCGCTGGCCGAGTCCCAAAGGGATACGTACCTTTTCGGTGCCTCCAATGACGCCACCCTCGCCAAGGCCGAGGGTGTGAAGCAGCCCTCGGTTGTCCTTTACAAGGATTTCGATGAGAAGAAGGCTGTCTACGACGGCAAGCTTGAAGAGGACGCCATTCTGAAGTGGGTGAAGACCGCCAGCACTCCTCTGGTCGGCGAACTTGGCCCTGAGACCTACTCCAAATACATGGCGGTACGTGATGGGAAGCTCCCAATGAACTTTCTGGACCAAAAGCTAATATACATGTTCTACTCGATAGGCCGGTATCCCATTGGGGTATATCTTCGCCGAGACTGCCGAGGAGCGCGAGAAGTTCGCTGAGGACTTCCGTCCCATCGCCGAGAAGCACCGTGGAGCCATCAACATTGTCACCCTTGATGCCAAGCTCTTCGGTGCCCACGCCAGCAACCTGAACCTCGAGCCCGAGAAGTTCCCTGCCTTCGCCATCCAGGAGACTGTCAAGAATGCCAAGTACCCCTATGACCAGTCTAAGAAGCTTGATGCCAAGGAGGTCGGCAAGTTCATCAAGAATGTCCTCGACGGCAAGGTTGAGCCTAGCATCAAGTCCGAGCCCATCCCCGAGACCCAGGAAGGCCCCGTCACCGTGGTTGTGGGCCGCAACTACCAGGAGGTTGTCATCGACAACGAGAAGGATGTCCTCGTCGAGTTCTACGCCCCTTGGTGCGGACACTGCAAGTCGTAAGTTCACTTTCTCCCGCCCACCGTCCGATACATAAGCTTAACTCGTTCTTCTAGTCTTGCTCCCAAGTATGAGGAACTCGCCTCTCTGTACAGCGACGTGGCCGACAAGGTCGTGGTTGCCAAGATTGACGCTACTGCCAACGACGTGCCTGACTCCATCACTGGGTTCCCCACTATCAAGCTCTACCCTGCTGGTAAGAAGGATGAGCCTGTCGAATACGCCGGCTCGCGCACCGTCGAGGACCTCGTTACGTTCATCAAGGAGAACGGCAAGTACGAGGTGGACGGCCTGGCTGAAGGCGCCAAGAAGGCCGAGGAAGGTGCCGATGTCACTGCTTCGGAGTCCAAGGCCGCCGAGACTCCTGCTCCTTCCGACAAGGAGGCTCACGACGAGCTGTAAACTTGGGTCGTTTGGATTTTCTTTTTGTCTCTTCTACCTGTGTATCACCAATTTGGAATGGATCCATTGAGTGATCTGTGCTGCTATTCTGTAAACCCTTCGTAGCGAAGACTAGTTAAGGAGAGTTGTTTGTAGACACGGAACGCAATCCGACGCAATAGATCTGATTCCATTCTTCCCAATCGGGACAGCTTCACCTTATCTAATCTACGACGCGTTTCGCGACCCGCGTCATTCAATCCGTGCAACTTCCATCGAAAGCGCACCCTGAGATCACCCGTTTCTCTACCTTTCCTTTTCCGATTGACTGTCCTCGGACTTCATGTTGCATGATATCGCTTCTTTCCCGGCCCCGTCTATTCTCTCCCCGCTTCACCATGGTTAGCCCGGCACTGAAGCGGAACGCGGACCACCTGTCCTCCTCAGCGACAGACAGCAAAAAGCTCAAAAGCGCCAGCATCACGTCCTTCTTTGGACCCCCCAAGCCAAAAACCCACGGTTCCACTCAGGCAACGGGCTTGCTTCCCGACCGGTCGACCTCTTTTAACAAGGACAAATGGGTGGCGTCTCTCACAGCAGAGCAGAAGGAGCTGCTGCAGCTGGAGATCGATACTTTGGACGAAAGCTGGCTTGCCCATCTCAAGGATGAGGTGGTGACTACTGAGTTCTTGAATCTAAAGCGCTTTCTCAAGAAGGAGAAGGATTCCAACGTCAAGATCTTTCCTCCGGAGAAGGATGTCTATTCTTGGTAGGCCGGTTTCGAGTCTGTCGTACCTATCCCGTATACTAAGATATCCAGGTCCCGACACACCCCCTTGCACAATGTGAAAGTCGTCATCATTGGTCAAGACCCGTACCACAATGACAATCAAGCTCACGGCTTGGCGTTCTCTGTGCGACCTCCGACTCGAGCTCCACCATCACTGGTCAACATCTACAAGGGAATCAAGAGGGACTATCCAGACTTTCAGATCCCGCCGAATAATGGCGGACTTCTCACTCCCTGGGCCGACCGCGGTGTTTTGATGCTCAATACCTGCCTCACAGTCCGTGCGCATCAGGCAAATAGCCACTCGACTAAAGGATGGGAGAGATTCACCCAAAAAGCAATCGATATGGTTGCCCGGGTGCGAACAAATGGAGTGGTCTTCCTGGCATGGGGTACCCCCGCTGGAACCCGAGTGGCAAAAGTCAACAGACAAAAGCATTGCGTACTACAATCAGTGCACCCCAGTCCGCTGAGTGCGCATAGAGGATTCGTAAGTGGATTTATATCGTTGTCGTTGTCTTTGTCGTTGGCTGGACTCAACTGTATTATGCTTCATCGTCACGAAAGCATACTAACTATAATGATTACAGTTTGAGAACGGACATTTCAGGAAATGCAACAATTGGCTAGCATCGCGGTACGGAGAGGACGGAATCATTGATTGGAGTCTAGTGCCGACTCGGAAGCCCACGTCCCCTTCACCCTCAATCAAGGAGGCTTCGTCTACGGTTTCTATTGTCGCCTCGTCACCGACAGCCAAAGCTGCAGATCTATGTCCAGGCAAAGAAAATGCAGCAGTTGGCCCTACAGAAGAGGAGTTTAATGATGATGCAGACGCTCTTGAGGCTCTTTTGGAGGCGGAGAAGGAAAAGCCTTCGAGCACGGATTGAATCAGGCACTGTATTTTGCATAAACACCTCCCGTTACAATTTTCTGTATGTTGAGTTGTTGATTTGTTCGATCTTCTCGCGGGCTTCTGCCAGCTTCATCAACAAAGGCGAAAGGCGCTCTCGGCGTTGATCTAACCAACTAGAAATGATATCCGGACCGGTAGAATCAAATCAGCACTATGTCAATGCCGCAGCATTGATTGTGGGTGTTTTCATCCTTGACTATGGTGTAGACAAATTCCTTGACCATGCTATGATCGTGGGACACCTGGGCAGCGGCTAGGTATTTCGACGACTTTAATTGCACTTTTGACTGCTAGTGCCGAATTAAGAGGTCCGGTTCGCGTTCCATAGATGATCAGATCTCAGCTTATCCAGGGCTGGATTCACTGGGGCCGGCACCATATTGACAACCTTGGAAGCTTGATTTCCTCGCTGCATATCCACACGCGAGCTAAAGCATATAAAGCTATTATAATACAAAGTAGTTTTGATGCATAGCGTGTGCTAGATTAGCTCAATATTTCGCATGGTATCTCTCACGCCCAGCTCGATGACTACATTGCTGAGCTCGAGGTGATCAAAAATACTGGCATTGTATATTCTTCATGACCCCGCTTGAAGCTTTGGATAATCCTCCCATTACCGCCAATTTCACCATGGACCAGACCTCGACAGACAACCAAGGTTTCCCGAGGTCCATTCTTCAGTACATACACATAGTCAGCATTATGGACAAAGATGGTGTTTTGTCCTCAATGAAACTTCCTCGCTCAATGCTGCTGCTGAATTGGCCGGCTCAGCAAATAAACATCGAAAACATGAATAATTATGCAAAGCATGGCAACCGTCCACCACCTGTACATCACGCGATTTTGATATTTCGAACTGGATGTGATCGTGTAGAAGGCCAATACAAGGGAGCTTAGATGGAACAAAGCCCCCGAAAAGTATGCAGAGAGATTTTGAAGTCGCATCCAGTAAGCACTTATGATACTTGCCGCTATCAAAAAAGACGCAGTGGCTGCCCGGAGTCTTTTCTGGCCTTGATCGGAAAGAATAATCGGTAATGTGCTGACATGTGTAGTACGGTCACCTTCGATATCACGGAAGTCTTGGAGGTGAATAGTACCCAGACTCCATAGAGAAATCCAGATTTCTGGATATGGACCAAGTTTCCACTTCGGAATATCTTGAAGGGCTGAATTAAGGAGGCGATGTAAAATCAAAAGAGCACCGGTCGTCATCAGGTTTTTCGACGACCAATGACGATAAGTAGGCCATGCATAAAAGATCGTGAGCCAGATTTGCCAAACGATCATCCAAAGTGCAGCCGATTTGCCTCCAAGAACAGCTACAGCCCAAGGGGCAAAGCACCAGCTAAGAGCCCAGCGCACTTGGGACTGCCTGAGAGTAATAAGACCGGCGGGAATTGGTCGATGAGGTTTATTGATTCTGTCCTCTTCGACAGATGTCGTTGTATTTACGATATCAACGGCATAGGCCCATATGAAGGCTATCATCGACACACGTAGGAATACGACAACCGCCGTATTGAAAGCCACCGGGGCATTGATCAGCCTTGGGATCAACCCTCCTAAACAGGCTGATAGGTTGGTTAGGAAATTGTTCCGACAAAGGGCGAAAGTGATAACGAATTCGCGTTTCACAGGTGTAAATAAAGTGGCTTTTCGGAGTGGGAATTGATTGGAACTAGAAATAGTAAGCATGAGCCAAACATGGTTTTTCAATAGGTTGCTCTAACCGTTTCTTCAAGTCGTAAGGAACTCTCGATGTAGTGGAGGTCCCACTCCCACAATCAATCGTCTCAATAGTCATTGCGCGGTGTCGATGGGCTCAGATGGATTTTTTAGATTCTGTCTTTTTTGTGTACTGTGGAAATGTACAAAAACAAGCGAGTTCGAGGTGGTCTATGTCCGCTTTATATAGCTCCCGGAGCTCCCTTTGAGAAGGGGGGTTAGCCTAATTTCTTTCGCTTAAGGCGGTAATATATAAAAAAAAATACGATATATCTATGCCTCTGCAAGATGATGTATCTTCTATGCATTCCGGTTGCTAAATACTGTACTTCATATGCATATATTTTTGTCAGCTGGCGGCGTTGCGTTCCCTATAGCGAACTATTGCTAATTGATTGAATTTGCCTACAATATACGTACGTAGCCTACCTAGCTAAAGGTGAATGTACTGGCCTAACCTAAAACGCTTAGCCTGGCATGGGTTGAACACATGCAACGGCTGCATTATGTGGCTGAGCCTGTGACAGATATGCAGACTGCAGAACTGAGCACGTGGAGGGTCGTGATATAAGCTGATTGGCCTGAAACTGGATATGAATCGTACTTACGAAAAGACAATTGACACAAAGGATGATGTGTAAGAAATAAGTCATCCAGCTATTCTCTTGCCTTACTTAGACACGTCGTGTCTCCCTCGGGATCTCTGCGGCTTGGCGAGTACTAAAGGCAAAACATCCTATAGGCAGGGAGCTCCTTCTAGATCGACCTAGCTAAACGCAGGATACTACATTTCCGGGGGAAAATCAATCATAATGTCATGACAGGCTTTGGGAGGACACTATAAATGATTTTAAGTCCACCCATGGATGGAACTCCAAAAGGAAGAAGCAGTCATAGGTAGAACGACATGCATAGGTATGCCAGGGCATATATATTGTCGAGGCCGAATAAATGGACCTAGGGCCGTTCTGGGGCACTTGCGCGGTGCGTATGTGCCCCGCTCCGCCCGACTTATCGATAAAGACCACTGCAAGCTTCCTTACGGCCCCGTCAAGACCTGCAGTACAATGTGAATGTAGCACGTGTCTTCTACCCAATGGAGCTCACTTGGCTCGCGGATACTCCTCAGTCGCGGAGTAGGACTCGGGCCTTGCGAGCTTGTCCTGCTTGCCAACGAAGAAAGGTATGCGGACGCGGTACAACGCTTGGGCCACCGCTGAGGATAATATAGAAACGATGTCGACATCTGACGGGCCACCCCGAACTTTTGAATGATCAGTTGCCCCGCAAATCCAGAGGCATTTCCTCGAACGCGTCCACTGGTGGTGATGTAGGGAATCGGTCTTCTCGTTCTTGTGGTCCGACCCGGACAAGAACTGCATCTGCGGATGCGGCGTTGCCATCATTTTCCAGCACTGAGCGATTTGTGGGTGACCTGAACCCGGAAGCTGTCATTCGAGAAAGGTTAAATGAGCCGACCAGCAACCCTCTTCGAGGCCGCATTGGACTCTGGATCAGCTCGCCAGCCACAGAGAATGCAGGCAGCGCGCGTAAAAAGCGTATGGTCTCTGACACGGAGCCTCTGCCTAGAGGATCTAGCCAGACGATGGCGTCCGTTCTACATCAACGTTATGCGTCTGCAATGCAAGCGTGTGGCCCACTTCCACTCACGACTCGGGAGCCACTAACGGCCATCTACCTCTCAAAGATCAATCACATCGTTCCTCTTGTCGAAGGTGACGTCTTCCTAGGTGACCAGGCGGAAGGCCTAGACTCGGTGTTTCTTGAGAGAGCCATCTGTCTTGTCGCAGCCAAAGACGCCGCCGCCGCTCCTCACCTTCGTCTGACGGAGAATGGGCCGGTGCGGACCCCACGTCAATTCTGTAGTGAGATCTACAAGGGACTCGTCGCTGCCATGGATGCAGAACTAGAGACCGATCGCTTAACTCGCATTCGTATATGGGCATTGATGTCTCTGCATTGTGAAGGATACGAAGGAGCCGAGGCTGCATCCCTTCATCTCTGCCAGGCCATCCACCAGGCCCAAACGGTAGGTTTGCATCTTGACCGGCCGGACCGAGCATCTGCAGACCCCCTTGGGAAGTTATTCTGGTGTATGTGGACGTTAGACAAGATGCATGCAAGCATAGGTGGGCGTCCGGTGCTCCTGGCTGACCGGGACATCGGGGTTGCAAAACCCGATGTCCAGACCCAGGGCCGTGGCGCATTTGGGGTGTGGCTGGCCATCTCCGACCTTCTTGCAACTGTCATTTCCTTTTACCGACCCTCTGCGGGGATCACCAGCGGGTGGGAGGAGGGGTTCCCTGCCTTTGAGGACATTGTGGGAAGAAACGCCCAGGAAGATCTAGACTATGCGACTTTAGGTATGTTTGTCCCGGGGCTTGTATCAACCCTCAATGCTGTGGAAGCTAACTGCCGAGGTAGGGCTCCTGGAGCTATATTATCACTGCGTGGCAATTTTATCCTGTCGACATAAACTGACCGAGGGCCTTGATGGCAGCAAAGTCTCATCTATCCGCCAGGTCCTCGCAGCCATTCGCATTCATTCCATCGTCACATCAGAATGTGCGGGCAATCTACCACCTCTCCCGATTGTACCCTATGCGATTACATTATCCATGAGTGTTTCCTACCGACAACTTCGGTCCAGCAAGCTGGTTACCCATTTTGACCGGGCCAAGGCTAGCCTGGAAGCATGCTGTTCGCTGCTGGAGGATCTCAGTCCACAGTGGTATTCTGCCGAGGCAATGGCTCGCCTGGGACAAAAAGCATTACACCAGATTGACCATGAGCATCAACGGCACCCTACATCAGAGCTTCCAATCCCGCAACCTACTACCGGCATGGCTACGACCAGCTCGGTGGCCACTGAACTCCCAATTATGAATAAAGATCCGGTCCTGGGAGAGAACGAGGTTGATTCCGCCGCGGCGCTTATGGAATCCGGCCCCGAACTGCCGATGGGGAGCCCCCTAGCAGCGACGAGCGAGCTAGATACATCGATGCACGGGTTTGCGGACATCGACACATTATTTGGAGAGTTCCTGGACCTGTCGTTGCCGACGAATTTCTGGGATCCCATCTTTGCAGAGGAAGAGCAAACTCAGCACGGAAGCCAGTGAAGAACTAGTACGGAGTGCCATGGAAGGTGAATGCCGGTGGTCAGGGCCCAGAACGTGGCAGGTCAGTTAATCGGTGGGGTATCAAATGGCGATCGTCATATATTCAGCCTGAACGGGGCTCCTTCCGGAAGGCGTGGTGCAGTACTATGTACAGATGTAGGGGCCGAGGCCCGATCGTCACTTTGTTCCATTGTCTTTGGTTCGAGGAAAGTGGATTCATGAAAAGGACATGGGAGAGGCCGGTGTCAAACCGCCCCTGTGAGATCCACCTTGAATCGGAAGCCAAATTAAATTCTTTCCCGGCATCTTCTCCGACCGTTCATTTCGGCCCTGTTCTGTTTGGGCGCCCCCCATTTTCTTGATTCTTCGTTTCTCTTGTTTCTTTTAATTTCTATCAATACGAAATAGTATTGGAGACTCGACCCCGCGTGTTTCACCTTCTTTCATCGTCCCCGCCACCACGGGTTCGGTTTCGAACCGTATCGGATGTCTTAGTCTCTGCGATCGCACCAGCCTTTCTAACAGCGTTACAGTATACTGGGGTCCTTGCGTGTTGATTCATCTGCCTAGCCAGCCATCCCCGAAGCCGCAGAATGAACACCCTATAAGGCCAGTCCCGATCGCGATTCTATACCCGACTGCGTCCCGATGGATGCTGGCATAAGCTTTAATTGGCAGGTCATGCACCGCTACTGAAGCAATTGATTCTTCACGACTTGTGTATACTTGAAGAGGGGTTGAATCGACACGATAAGCTGGGTCACAGTTTTGTGCGAAGACCTCATGGCGGCATTGGACATGGACAATACAATTGCTACAGATGCCAGAGTCGACTCCGAGGAACAGCCGGCCTGTTCTGCAGTCGCGGATACACAACTTGCGTCTCACCCAAGCCACCCAATTCCTCAGCTCCAGGGTCCATTTGAAGAGTCTATCTTAGAGGCGAACGAGGGCCTGGCAGAGGAGTGGGCCGTCGATATCGATGCACAGACACGTCGGCGTGATTTGTTGGAGAACGATGAGTATGAACGGCTGTGCGGGCGGAAATGGCGCCAGAGGGATGCAGAAAGGTGAGAATCGAAGTGTCTCGGCTCTGTTTGGATTTTGTTGGTATTGACTCGGATGTAGATACCATCCTTTCTGGAAGCTGGTCTCCCAGATGGTGTTTGGTGTCCATCTCCTGGCCAAGCGGCTTGCGAAATCCGATATCGACGTGATGAAGATTCTCCAGGGCCACGTCGATGAGCTGGATGGGTTCCTACAGAGAACCACGGAGGACTTTTCGATCATCCACCTGGATGTGCGCACTCGGATACAATATTTGAGTCTCCCCCTGGCCAACCTCGATGTGTTTGATGAAATGTTGCAAGATCGGAATTTTCGACTATCGCTAGTGGCCTATAATGATCAGATCGAACATGCCGTCGACAGGTTTACACTCGCCATTACGGATTCGCTTAGGGATCTTCAGAAGGGCAAGGAGGCAATGGGAGCCTTGTGGCATTACATACGCCAGCTGGCGGATGAAGGCTGCTTTGAATCGGATCGCCTCAAACTCTTCTACGAGGCCATGAAGGGAAACATGGAGGGCTGGGTCGATGCCCTGTCCAAGCTCCGTCGACGCGGGACGGCTCTTTCCAAGGCGCTTGGTCAATTGGCATTTGCAGTCACTGAGATGCAACGGCGCGTCGGGGTGGCTAGCAGGAAGGATGTGCGGTCCATGATCAAAATGGCCAACGGAGGCCCGGCTCGAACCAAGTCTGTCTCGCAGAGGCTCTTTTTGAAAAGATCGGGTCCTCCAGGTGCGCGTTTGCGTGATAAGCCCTTACCACGCGATCCTCTCTTGAAGCCTGAGACCCCTCGACCAGCCTCCCAAGCAGTGAATACACCGGTAGAAAAAGGCGACACGCATCCTGATGGCGCCAAAGACACTAAGAGGGAGAGCGCCCTTCCAAAGGTCATTAATCGAGCGAAGTCATGTAGCGCTTTGGTGGGAGGATGTGACTCGGGTGACTCTGGTGCAATTCCTCCTCGAACGCCGAGAAGACTCACGAAGCGATTGTCCAAACCCTTCCTTTCCAAACGATCCGTCAGTGAAAAGACTGATCTGCCTCGGGATCGGCCATCCACAGCGCCAGCGCAGACACTCAAATCTCGCAGCGCTTCGATAGAACAGTTAAAGGCAATGTGGGCAAACGGCCGTCCTCGGACCCAGCAATTCACGGCAAAATCACCCCCACGTCCTCGGCAACAAGTTTCACAGCCTCCCGATAGCAGCGAAACCATGAAGGATCAAATATCCCAGTTCCTGAAGACAGACCGCGTGGTCGAAGCCTGGGAAAACATTACCGCCAAGGCAGACTGCTGCGGCCGGACAGCCATAAAGACCAAAGAGTGGCCCAGCAGCATCTTCCGAGCTAAACCATCAAACAACTTGCGAGCCCCCGGCAAAGCAGTTCCGTCCGGTACCGAATTGGAAAAACAGATGTCGTGGGCGCAGGAGCCCCAGTTCCTAAATACGTACTCGTTCAAACAAAAACCCGAAATGTCGCCTCGGATCCATGTCCTTTCTGTACAGATGGCCCTGGATGAAGAATTGACTGTTGCCCAGGAGGGCGAGGAGACTTCCGATGTAGGTGGTGATACCGGTTCAATTGCCGGTTCAATTATCACAGCATTACCAGCCCTGCCGCCTCCGACGCCGCCATCAATACCGCCGGTTAGTTACATATTTGTGGGTTTCCTTGTTTGATCAAGGCTGACTTTTCGCAGGCGGCTACTGTATATAGACCTCGAACAGTCGATTGCGCGAAAGCATGATGGGCTTGGACCGTCTGGAAAGCTTTCTTTATCAATTCATTGTGTATCTCTTGATATAGCAACCTCTTGTGGGTGTTGACATATGATGCATAAGCCATACAGATGCCCTAACTAACTCTGGGCATCCGGGGGCGTCGGCATTGACATCACAATACGCCGTCCATAGACAGAAAGGCCGGCCCTTCTGTCCATGACCTACCCATAGGCCAGTCTATCCGGCCTATAGATGCCTGATCTGTCTGGCTTTTTTAATCATTGTGAAGAACCTACTTATTCATCCGAATTAAACATTGTTCTTTATATATCTTTTGGTCCGAACATTTACCATCACCACGTTTCTGACCACCTGCATGTAATCATAGTTATCGTTGTCTTTTGCTTTTTACCTTAATATTTATCGGTCATGTCATGTTTCTCTGCGATAAAAATCGCTGTAAAAAAATAGGGTTAAGAAATTATGTTGTGGGTGCCCGCGGGCTTGAAGACCTCAACAGTCCATCGAAGCATTCATGGATATCGATATCTGCTAAGGTCTTATAGAGCCTATACAAATGCCCATTTATTTACCTACTCCGGACTCGTTACCTGTCCCTCCCCCTCTGAATATTTGGAGACACTATATCTACGCTCTAAAAATGCGGAGTTCTTTTCTTCTTGCAAAACCAGAAATTGATATACAGATCAGCGAATCTCGGTAAGATTAATCGTGCAACCCTAAATCGGAAAGGGAAATCTAGCATTCATTTTTCAGACCTTCAAGGCCGAGCCTAATCCGCATACGCAAGCCCTGGCAAAGCGCCCAAGCAGTAAACGCCCAAACATAAACCAATATAGCCGGGACCACTTCATAACACGTGAGCCTATGGCGGAACAAAAAAGTTGAAAACACCCCGGGATCATTTGCAGCGCTTCTCTACGATGTTTGCACCATGTTCCTCGTATTCCTTCTTGGAGATCCACATTTGGTGGAAGGTACCCAGACTGGCCAGGATACTGCCACCAATCCAGGAGCCGAATCGTCGCTCGGCGGTGTTCCCGGGGGCCGAGATGCGCACGCGCGGTCCGGGGAAGAGCTGCATCAGTTCGTGGTTCAAACGATCGGTGAAGCCGTAGAGCAGGCTGGATGCACCGGTCACAACGACATTGTTCAAAAGATGGGGCCGAATATCCACATCAACACCACCCAGGGATGCCTTAATCAGCTCTGGAAGAGTTTGCGCCTGCGTTGGGACAGGGAAGATTGAGTCGGGATCGGGAATGGCAGCCTTTGCATCGAACAAGGATTCCACCACGCGGAAGCGATCCACTCCAAACAGCTGATTATACCCATCAGGGAACTCGAACGGACGGCCGGGAGAGCTGCGAGCCATCTCCTCGTTGGGGACCCCAGTGGGTCCGGTGGCAGAGAGCTTGTTCGGGCCAGGCCAAACCTGAACCACACACTCCTTGAACTCCGACAGTGTCCGCTCCTCGAGAAGAGAGCGGTACGAAGCGTCTGGTGCCTTATCGGCAGGGAATGTCTTGTACTTGGCCTGGGGTGGCTGGCCAGCTTCGACGGCAGTCTTCGAAGAGATCAAGTAGTGCGGCGTGATGGTGATGGGCTGCGGGGGGTTTTTCTTGAACAATGCGCGGATCTGGGATGAAATGTAGTCGCCGCCCAGTGGGGAGTGCTGGACACCTCGCTTGAGGATCATGCCGTCGTGAACAGGGGTAATAGAAATGTTCGATGCGCCAATGTCAACCACGAGGGCGGAGGCTTTCCCGGCCGCGAATCTGAAGAGGAACCGTGTTAGGCACAATGCAAGTTGTAAACAGAGGGTATATAGCGAGACCTACGCTGCAAGCACACCGTTCCGTGCCAGGTAAAAGGCAGGAGTGCCCCATTTCTCCATCGCAATCTCGATGGTCTTTTCGCGAGCCTTGACAGGGTTCCAGCCAGGCTCGGTCATCAACAATGGACTGTCGGCCAGAGGCTTCTCGTCCGACTCCACCTCCATATCCGTGGGCAGCTCATCGTTGGAGACATCGTTCAAGCCGTTGTGAAGGGGGTTACCGGCCTTCGCGCCAGTAAGTCGTGAGGTGAAAGAATACTCCCACACCTTTTCGGCCATATCCCAATCCTCGACAATGCCATCCTTGTTGATCGGATTGTGGATGGACAGACCGGGTCGCGGGGTAACGAATATGTCGTCGCCGAAGATGAGCTTTTCTTGGCCGTCGGCATTGTATTTTCCGTAGTATGTTGGGATCAGGGACTTGGGGGCGTCTTCACCAGCGAAGCCAGCGCGAGTAGTGGAGTAGCCGGGGTCGAGAACAATGGCAGAGACTTCATCTAAACGTGAACACGACGAACATTAGTATTCTTTCGCACCGGCACGTCATATTTCCTCGATTGAGAAGAACTGAGGGGATCGAGAGGGAAGGGCGTCGCATCGCGCAAAGCACGTACCTCCACCATACTCGCCAGCTTGGGGCGGATTGGAAGGATTCATGGTGACGGCGCAGGAATTCAAGAAGAACAGAATTCAATGCGAGGAAGTTGACAATTCAAACCGATACCATACGCGGAGGACAAAGGGAGAAGGGAGAAGGGCGGTCTTTTCGGCGCGGGAGCTTGGGCGGAGACTGATTGGATCCGGCAGATGATCTCTCACCTTCAATTCTTCTTTCTTTCTCCACGTCTTCAATTTACCCCAAGATACCAGATACCAGGTATCAGTATCGGTATCAAATATCATGAATACAATGGATACCGATGATATCGCTCCCGAATCCTTGTTTCGCTCTGCGAAACGGCGGAAGTTTGTACGGCGGCGCCCAGACGACAACTCCGAGGATACTACCGCCGGTGACCGAGTCGCCGACAGCAATAAAAAGGATGATCGCACGTCTGGATCTCAGTCTTCCCCAGACGGCGACGAAGATACAGAATCTACAGGCGTCGTCCGCCTTCGGCGACCGCATAGGACTCGAAAAGGTGGCATTGCATTTTCCGCCACATCTGGATCAGGCAAAGACGATAGTCGGCAGACAGCGCTAGGGCCGACGAGAGATCATGAAAAAGAGACTGTTCAAGACATGGGTGATCGGTTCACGGGACATACTGGCCAGACGGTGGATGTGGATAGGCATATGTACGAGGACTCCTCTATGCGCAGTACTGGGGCAAATGCAGACTAACAAGATAAGGATGGCCTATATAGATTCCCAGATGGCTAAACGTTACCATCGCAGCCCGCTCCCAGAGAACGATGCTGCCGAGCGGCCGACATCACAAGAACCCACCGGTGGCCAGGCAATACCTGGGCAGCCGCAGCCCGAGCGCGAGCCCGCATCGCTAGGCAGACTACATGAGATCGATCTCGGCCAGGAGGCCAAGTTACGAAACATTGCGCGCACAGAAGCAGCTACTCGACAATTGGTAGGGGACGAAGAGTCGCCAACCCCCGGAGAACCCGCTACGCAGGATCGCCCAGGACCGAGTGAGAAACCGTGGCGCAACCGCAAAAGACGTACCAGCGCCGACATCGAACGAGATCGGCTGGTGGAGCAAGTGTTGCGTGAAAGCAAATGTACGCATGCCCTCCAAACATTCCTTCCAAAACATTATCTTCGCGATGCTAACACCAAGTCTTCAGTGGAAGTCTACGACGAACCAGAGGATGAACTTCAGCATGATGATCAAGCTGCAGACGATCGAATTGCGGAGCAGTTCCGGCGAGAGTTCATGGATGCGATCCAGGCCCGTCGCAAAGCTCCCAAGACTCGCACTACCAAGCTGGATAGCGCTGAAGTGCCCAAAGGACCCAAGCTGGGAGGCAGTCGGAGTGCGCGGGCTGCGATGCGAGAGATGCAGAGCAAGCCCGGGCAGAAATAACTTACGGAAAATACCAATAAGCCTCGGGTAGTTTCGAAAAGTATGAGAATACTGCGTAAGCTCCATGATTCATTGCAAGGTTCCTAGGTTCTTCGATTCGTGTAAGGTATAATGTATCCGGGTCCTCAATCGTTCGGGTTGTGTGTGGAGTGCTGCGTCAGATGAATGGGTCGTCCTGATGGGTCGTATCTGTGTAATATAATGCATAATATGTGATTAATGACATGATAGGGCTCATACTCGCATGGAATTAATATCCGTGGACGTGTAGAGTAGGAAGCACTAGATCCACATTGTTGCACCCTCTGTCTCAGGTTAATTGGGTAATTGGTAATTCATTTCTGGGTCTGTGTACAAATAGCATCGTCTAGAGGGGCCCGCGTCGAGATCTGGGCAGATCCACAGCGTCTACTGTACGTAGAACGTAGGATCGATCGACGCGTAGTATGTGGCGAGTTCTGTAGGGAGTGTGCAGCGCAAGTGTAAGTGCAGAGTGGAGTATAGGACATTCTGAGCAGAACTTGGATTACCATTGACCATCGACCATTAGTTAACTAGTTAACAATTAACTCCATTAATTAGTTACTCCGTATTAAATATGTGTTAACCATGGCTCAGTGTGGCCGGGCCGTGCTCCACTCGCTTGTTTACAGATAAAGAGTCGAAAGTCGAGTTGGAAGTATACATTCTCATCACTCCGTACAGACATTTATGTATAACTCCCAGGGGCTTTCAATGTTAACTCGCGAGATATAATAATAGCAATAAACGCTTAACCAGATTTGATTTGAACGAGTCTAGACGTATGAAACACGAACGGGGCCAATCAATCTGGTCAGGGGCAAATGTTCTCCATTTCGGTCGAGACTTTGTCGGAACTTGATCTGTTACATCTCTCACTCTTTGCTCTTGCTCTCGCTCTCGCTCTCTTCAAGTCATTCTTTGCTATATACCCTCTCTCTTTTCGCATCCCGCGATCTTGTCATTCCCTGATTTCATCTCCTTTCTTTCTGCAGGTTGATCCTGATATCACGCGATTGAAACACTCCCTACCACCCCCTCCTTGCCCCTTGGGCACCGTACACTCTTTTTAGTCCGTCGATATTCTTGCGCTCCGTTCATCTTGACTAGTGACCTACAATGCGAAAGACCATCTGGGCCCTCCTGGGCCTGGGTATGGTACCCCAGGCGCTGGCGGCCGACACCCTAAGCACCAAGGGTTTCAATCTGTGCGAGGCCAACACCGACATTAAGATCACCAAACTCGATGTCAGCTACACTCGTTCTACCAAAGGAGTCGTCTTCGATCTGGCTGGTACCAACTCGAAGCGACAGAATATCATCGCCTCCTTGACGGTGACTGCCTATGGCAATCAACTCTACAGCAAGACTTTCGACCCCTGTGGTGACGAGATCCATGTGGACAGGCTTTGCCCTGGTGAGTATTCGCCTTATCCATTCTGCGCCGTACCAACTGGCTGACCCTGACTCACCTTAGTCCCCTCTGGCCCCTTCTCGGCCAATGGAAGCATCGCTATCCCGGACAACTACGCTAGTCAAATCCCTTCTATCGCCTTCAATATCCCCGATTTGGACGGACAGGCCACATTGAATCTGAAGTCCAAGGACAGCGATGAGGATGTAGCATGCGTCGAATCCCAGCTGTCCAACGGCAAGTCCACGAGTATGAAGGGCGTGGCCTGGACCTCGGCCGGTATCGCGGCGGGCGCTCTTGCACTGAGCGGCGTATCTGCAGTCGGTGCAGTTGGTCATCCCGGTGTCCACGCATCATCTAGCCCGGGCTTCGGTGACGTGATGGGTTGGTTCCACACCATGGCCACCAACGGCATGCTGAGTGTCAGCTACCCTGCCGTCTACACCAGCTTCACCAAGAACTTCGCCTGGAGCACCGGCTTGATTTCCTGGGGAGGCATGCAGGACTCGATTGATTCTTTCCGAAAAGCCACCGGCGGCAACCTGACCCAGGACAATTATGTCTACCTAACCAGCTTGAGTGGCTCGTCATCAAACAGCAGCTCGGCGACCAAGCGGAGCTTGAACTTGATGCTTCGTGCCGTCGACCTCCTGCCCCGCTCCATGGATTCAACCGACTCGAGCTCTTCAAACAGCTCTTCGAGCAATCTATTTTCGGTTACTGGGATCAAGCATGCCGCAGAGGAGGCTATGATTCCCTCCGCCAATGTCTTCATGACTGTTCTCCTGATATTCGCCATTGTCGTCGCTGTCGTCGTCGTCGGAATTCTGCTTTTGAAGATTATCCTCGAAGTATGGGCACTGTACGGCAATTTTCCCGACAAGTTATCCAATTTCCGCAAGGACTACTGGGGTATCATGGCTCGCACCATTACCAACATGATTCTCGTCCTGTACAGCATCTGGGTACTGTACTGTGTCTACCAGCTCCGAAATGGTGATTCATGGGGGGCCAAGCTGTTGGCTGCAGTGACGCTCGTTGTTTTCACATCCGTGCTGGCCTTCTTTGGATGGCGCATCTTCTACATGGCCCGCAAGTATAAGCAGGCCGAGGGTGATGTCGCTTCTCTTTACGAGAACAAGGAGACCTGGCGCAAATACAGTCTTTTCTATGACAGTTACAAGAAAGACTACTGGTGGCTGTTCGTGCCGATGATTGTGTATGCTCTGGCCAAGGGCTGTATCATTGCCGGTGCCCAAGGCCACGGCATGGCGCAAGGTGTTGGTCAATTGATTGTTGAGGCCCTTCTACTGATCCTACTCCTATGGAACCGTCCCTATGCCACCAAAGCGTCCATGGGAATTAACATCACCATCCAGGTCGTGCGGGTCCTGTCAGTGGCCTGTGTGTTAGTCTTTGTGGAGGAACTTGGGGTCACCCAAACCACCAAAACAGTGACCGGTATCGTCCTCATTGTGCTCCAGTCCACCCTAACCGGCGTGCTCGCCATCCTCATTGCTGTTAATGCCGTTATCGCATGCGTCCGCGAGAATCCTCATGCCAGACGTAGAAAGGAAGCCGAGAAAGCCAACCGCGACCTCGACGACCTCACCCCCTTGGATGCACGAGAGTCTCTGTTGATCGAGCACCCTCCAAAGAGGGACTTCACTGAGATGAGCAAGTTCAACTTCACCGGGCCGTACGAGGCGTATCGGGACCGCCCTCGCCGATCTGATTCCACCGGCAGCAAAGAACGTCTGGTGTATGCCGACTACGGGGTAGCACACGCCCGTAGCTCGAGCCAGGAATCCCGGCACAGTGGTCGTCACAGCCCGTCACTGGATGGCCATCAGCCGACCAAGCCAGGCTACGGCATGGCGTATTGAAGCGCCGTCGATCTGATGACATTGTCTTTCTTTACGTTCTTTCCTCCATGTTTCTCATGAGGCACCGGTGCTACTGCCGCAACATTCTTCTGTCTAAATTTTGTTAAGCGTGTTTGAATGCTGGACGGATTTCTTGATTGTCTTTGGATTTTGTGCCATAACATCCTCTCTCTCTCGCGCGCGCATACGTCTCGACATACTCGACCTTCTCCTTAATTTGTTTCCTGCATATCCACCTTCTTCTTGTTGGATGTTTCTGAGAGAATTTTCTAGTTTGTATACATGTGATGTGATAGATACCGACTACAAAGCAAGTTGTTCTGAGACTCCGAGTCCCTTGATACCTATACCATAAGTAATCGCATCCTGCCGCATCGAGGCATCTATTGCTGTAGAAAAGAGCCCACCTGGTCTACTCAGTGATCAAACTACACTTGCTGGAGTAGCATCTACATGCTCTAGGAACCTTGGAATACTTCACGCGAATTCTCTTCAATGATTTGGTTCTTGAAGAGAATCAAATCGAGTTAACCACCACGTTCTTTCTGTTAACGGTTGATCAACTCCCTAGGACCCCTGGAAGCCGCAACCTACAACTCTGGCCTATTCATGATGAGGAAGAAAAGAACGAACAACCACAGGAATTACCGTCGGAAAAGGAAAAGTTTTTGCCACATGTCCCTTGACGAACAGAAGAGAAAACGAAAGTATACCTCCCAAGCCCACTGTTTAACGAGAGTAAGGATGGTAACCACGAGATTGGCCTCCACGACCGCCGCCACGATAGTTAGCACCGGGCTTGCCGGCATTTCGGGGCCCTGTAGGGGCGTTGGCTGGAGCAGCGCTCGGCTGGGGAGTTGATCCCTCTGCGTAAAAAGTTAGCTGGAGTCGATAATACGGCATGAACATGTCACATACCACGTCCCATGCTGCCACTGCGAGCCACACCTTGGGGTCCAGTAGGGATATTAGGCTGAGGCACCTCGTCGTACATGCCCTCCCATGAGGTCGGGCCACCCTGCTGGTAGGGTGAGAAGGCACGGTTCTCCATGGCGCGGCGAACCTGCTGATGCTCGTACTTTTGCTGCTCGAAGGCGATTTGTTCCTGGGCATTGTAGCCGGGGCCGCCGGGGGCGTTAGCACCGGCAGCACTGCCAGATCGGCTGTAGTTGGCACTGGGACCGGGGCTGACACCGCCGCTGCTACCCTGGGGCTGGCTTTGCATCTGCTGCATCATGGGGTTCATCATATTCTGCATGTTCTGTTGAGAACCGGGGCTTTGAGGGTTGGGGCTCATGCCGCCCTGTTGCTGGTTGGCACCAGCCATCTGCTGCTTCATCTGCATCTGTTGCATCTGTTGCATTTGTTGCATTTGTTGCATCATGGCAGGGTTCATCTGCATCATGGCGGGATTCATGCCAGCTTGGCCCGAGGCTGCGGCGACGGCCATCTGCTGCTGCATCATGGCGAAGTATTGCTGCATTCGCTGCCAGTACTGGGCCATCATCTGGGGTGTCATGCCACCGGCCATGCCTTGCTGTCCTCCCTGCTGCTGCGCTCCGTCTCCATGGCCCATGTCGCGGAAGTTCTCGCGGCCACCGCGACGGCCTCGGTCCTCATCTCTCAGATTGCCACGGGGCTGAGCCTTCTTCACCTCGATGGGCTTGCCCAAGATCTCAAGTGGCCGAGAGAGGGCGTTCTCGACGGCCGCTTCGCTGTCGAAAGTCACGAAACCGAATCCACGGGGACGTCCAGTGTCCTTGTCGATCATGAGAGTTGCATCGATCACACGGCCGAATTGCATGAAGAACTGCTTGAAGTCCTGCTCGGTTGCCTCTTGGCTTACACCGCCGACGAAGATTTTGCTAGTCTTCTCCTGTTCATCGCGAGGAATGGCACGTTTGGGATCGATCTTATTATTTGAGTTAGCCGGGGACTCCACGCCTCTAGCTCATCTTCGAGTAATCTTACAATCTTGCCATCTAGGTAATGCTCCTTTACCATCACCGTGTTCACCGTCTTAGGATCCCGGAAGGTCAAGAAACCAAAGCCACGCGAACGGCCAGTAGCGCTGTCCCTCATGACAGTGCATTCTTGAACATCACCGAACTGAGAGAAATAGTCCCGAAGAGATTCTATGCATCTGTTAGACCTGATATCGACCCTCTCCCATAGACCGAGTACATACGATCTGTTGTCTCCCAGTTCAAGCCACCGATAAACATTTTCCTAACCAAAGGGATTAGCCTCAACCGGAATTCATGTACCTCCAAATACAAGTGCCAACGACTGCATAAAACCAAAAGGATGAAACGAATAATAAAGACCAAAGCATGAATGTTAGGGCAAAATGTGAGTGCTCTGGCTATGGAGCCGGTGGCGCTAAGCTGCTATTCACGAATACAGCTAAATGCTGATCTGTCTGGGGCCCATGTTCTTCAAGGGCAGGCTGTTGGATCTCGGTGCTGTACGGTGACGACGCGGTGTCCCATTTTCCGATCCCAGCGCAAGCCCACTTGGTTTACATGAGCTTCGATCCGAAAATTGGCCATGCTTCCCATCGTAGCCTTCATGTTCCAACGTTGTAGTCGAGATGGAGGATGTAGCGAGAAGTTCAGGCGAAATAAGTGAATTGTCACTGTCTGACTGTCTCTGTCCCCGATGAGGAGAACACCTGTCTAACAGAGTTCCAAGCTAGACAGCGATGGCTTGCCTCCCATCAGACAATATCGTTGCTACTTCTTGCTCTGCTCTATCAACGTATATCGACAAGAAGCTATATAGTATCCGCTGTACTATATATGGTGGCTCACAACAATCGTTCGCGGCAGGTTCTGATCTCCTCTCATACTCGGTTGTCACCGAGTCGACCAACTGCCCTTAGCCAAGTGGTCCCCCGACTCATCTGCTCGGTCTTCTGTTTCTGCTTGATCTTCTTGCCACGGGAGATGGTTGCCAGTGATTCGTGGAAACCGTAGCACCGAGAGAGTTTTGGTGAGTCATTGACGAGGTTGTGCATAGACACCGAGCGCATTTGAGCTTGTACACTCATCGGCTTCCATAATTGAAGTTGTATGCTTGCACCAGTGGTCGCAGTTCTTCCGTAAATATCTCATAGATATGGAATCGCAGAGAAATGCCGAAACCATGCCCGAGTCTTCACCAGGCATTTGCGTGAATAGCAGCTGACGCCAGGCGCCCCCCAAAGAAGAAGCATGACCAGGTATATGCAGACAATTGATGGAATAGAACAAACATGAAACAAAGGGGCACATTTCACTTACCCATCTTCCTTGATTCCCGTTCCATAACTGTCGTTATCCGCGGGAGCCGCCGCAGGGGTGGCGGAGGCGCCATCGTGACCGTTCTGATATCCCATGCCATAGCCCATCTGAGAAGGGGCTTGTGCAGGGTATGTATCAACATGTGACTCCTCGTAGCTCTGGATAGGCGCATCTCTTGTAGGCTGTGTCTTGACTGCTGAGACAGCGGGTTCGGCAGGCTTTGCGGCCTCTGCAGCAGAGGGTGCGCGATTGGTCGATTCATCGGCGTCATAACTGAGTGATCAAATTGTAAGTTCGGATGGTCTTGAGGGTAAATTTTGGTAAGGGGCATACAGATCAGCGAAGAGATCTTCCTCGAGTTCTTCCGGCTCGGCCATGTTGATGAGGGATTCGTGACACGGGGTGAGGGGGGCAATGGCAATACAGAAAAAGAAGAGAAGAGTGAGAAGCGGAAACAGAGAAATCCAGAAACTCCGTCGGATATTCGTAGGGGCAAAGGAGGGAGTGGAGTGAAGAAGCCAAGGGAGGAAAAGCGGAGGAAGTGGCTTACATACGCACGGGTCAGATCATTAAGTTAAGCTACGTCTGCATCAAACTGACCTTTGAAGTATACCTCAACTCCACAGTCGGCACGGATTCTAAGAATTGCGATTTGCTCTGAAAGATTGCGGCGACATGTATTACTGAGTTCTGAGTTTCGCGATTGCTACAGGGCCCCCGGAGGAGTGAAACACCGTCATTGCAAGGGCCGCCCCGCAGTCGAACCCCATTAAGGTCACGTCCACAATCATGGCGAACAAAAAGGGGCAGCAGGTGGGTTTAGGGCCATCCAGAGACTGATATGATGACATTTGAACTGACGATCAACGCAGGAAATGGTCCAGGTTGGTTAGTATACCCCTTCGCAGCTTCCTTACTATTTAGAGCTAATCCTGATGCTCTGGTAGATAATTCCGAGTATGTTCAATACCCAATGCCCGCCGATATCTGCACCGCGACAATGAACACTGACTGTTATTAAAGACGCGCAGAATCTCCGTTTTGGGCCGGCCGAAACACATCCTTGACTCGGTCTCAGTCGAAGATCTACGGCCAGAATACGGTAGTCGGTGCTTCATACTCCCACGCCAATATTCTACAGTCTGTTATCCCATCACTCGGACTTGTTTTTGAACCAATTGTCTTCTGATATGGCATACTGACGAGCATCCCGCTGGTAGAAGTCCATCATCCGGCTCGCGCCCTAGAACACCACCTCGATCTTCCTCGAGCAACGCCCCATACCCTGCATCGCAGCTAGCTCACCGGACTGGGAATAATGTGGTCGCTTCGCCCCCTCGTGGAAAGCCATACTCGGGAATCATGACTCAAGGAATGGATGAGTGGAGCCGTGATCCCGCTGAAGAAGATGATGATGATGATGACGACGATGACGATGAGATTGTATTCGACGATGATGAGGATGAATTTGGGCTTCCAAGCCTTGCCAGTATGAGAAGGAAGAAATCATCCACTTTGAAAACCAAGGACACTGATCCAGGCGGATCGATTGGGGCCTTCCCTTCCTCCCTGGGATTCAGTCTCGAGGCCAACAGACAGCGGGCCAATAGCTCAGACATTGCGGAGGAACGTGGTGCTCCGATGTACCCAACGGCACGAAAAGGAGAAGGAAAGATACTCAGGCCACAATACAAAGATATCCTGCAAGGTATAGATGCTATTCGAGATCTCGGGGCCACAGAGACACTGACATTAATGCCTAGATCCTGCAAATGCCTTGAATCTCATCAATCACACTGCACCACCCATCAATGCTACGCCGAAGGAGAGAGAGATGCATTCGAGCCGTATATCACGGATAAACAAATTCAAGCGCATTTTGCAGGCGAGCACGGTGTCCATAACCGAATTGCGGGACTTGGCATGGTCTGGCGTTCCAGAAGAGGTTCGGCCGATGACCTGGCAGCTTCTCCTCGGCTATCTTCCCACGAATAGTGAACGACGTATATCGACGCTCGAGAGAAAACGCAAGGAGTACCTCGACGGAGTACGGCAGGCCTTTGATCGGGGCAGCGGAGCCGCAGCGGCAAACCCTCCTGCCTCGAGTACGGGACGCGGAAGGGGCCTGGACGAGGCAGTCTGGCACCAAATCAGCATAGATGTCCCGCGCACGAGTCCCCATCTTCCGCTGTATGGTTATGAAGCTACACAACGTTCTCTAGAGCGCATTCTATATGTGTGGGCTATTCGACACCCGGCCAGTGGCTACGTGCAAGGTATCAACGACTTGGTCACGCCTTTTTTCCAAGTGTTCTTGGGCGTCTATATCACCGATCTGAATGTCGAAGAAGGCATGGACCCGGGCCAGCTTCCGCGAAGCGTCCTGGATGCAGTGGAAGCCGATACGTTCTGGTGTATAACGAAGCTTCTTGACGGCATTCAAGACAACTACATTTATGCTCAGCCTGGCATCCACCGACAGGTCCGAGCCCTGCGAGATTTGACTGTGCGCATTGACTCCGCCCTTGCCAAACATCTTGAGCAAGAGGGCGTAGAGTTCATGCAATTTAGTTTCCGATGGATGAATTGCTTGCTCATGCGCGAAATGAATATTAAGAACACGATACGCATGTGGGATACGTACATGGTTTGTCTTTCGATGGACACTTACACTTTAATCTGATGCTAACGGCTGTTCCAGGCTGAGGAGCAGGGCTTCTCACGATTTCATCTTTACGTCTGTGCTGCATTTTTGGTCAAATGGACGGATCAGCTCCTGAAGATGGATTTTCAGGTAAGTGCCTTTTTGTGCTATATACATCCTGCGCGCCCATGAGACTAACTTCCGCACAGGAAATCATGATGTTTCTCCAAGCATTGCCTACGAAGGACTGGACCGAGAAAGATATCGAGCTCTTGCTAAGTGAAGCGTTCATCTGGCAGAGCCTATTTCAAGACTCCCGTGCGCACCTCCGAGCAGCTGGTGAACCGCCTGAAAATGGTATCTTTTATTGATAGTAATCATAATTCATCATTCCAATTCGGACTCCAATCCTTATTTTGTTTTTGGCGCCCCTGGAGACATGGCTTCGATCAGCTGAAATGGATTCCCTTCTGGTTGAAGGCCCAGAGCATCTTCAAGAAATCATTCTCATCACACATTCTCGCACGCCTATCGGCAAGGCCAGTTTCATCCTCGAGGACCTGGCGCACCTTCTCGCGCACCAACTCTGCCACCTTTCCTCGCCTCTTCCGCGAGGGCTTCTTGAGTGCCTCCTGGAGGCGGTTGTTGGTCTCTTCCTTGAAGAAATCGGGGACGTCATCATCGTCCATCTCCATAGCCTCATCGGGGTCCTCCTCAACTGCTTGTTCCTGGCCCATATCCATAGCGTCGCCATCGGCATCTTCCACCGGGCCGTCCTCCACCGGAATGTCATTCTGAGCACACCAGGTGCGATAGTTCGATTCGAGAATGTTCATGATGCTGGGAGTGCCGATGAAACTGGCTCGCAGGGTCTTGTTCTTGCGCACGAATGCGATGCGCAAAAGCCCATCCCACTCGTCGTAGTTGATCTGTGGCCTTGGCACCTTCGGGACCATACGGATGACGCTCGACTCGACCAATGGCGGGGGCTTGAAGTTGTTCTTCCCAACCTTCATGATGTGATCGATCTTCGCCCACATTTGGGCGTTGACGGAGAGTCGACTGTATAGTTTATCACCGGGTTTGGCGAATAAACGCAAAGCGAATTCCCGCTGGAACCTGTAGGGACTGTATGTTAGCACATGCCGAATGAATCGCATCACAATGCATGAAACGTACATGAGAATACAGGTACGAGGTGCGGGCAATGTAGCCAGGAGTTTGAATGTGAGAGGAGAAGAGATCTGTAGAGAATTAGAAACTTGTGTCCCGCAGATCAGACATGGCACGTACCTGGTAAGGAGTGTTGCTAATGCAAACGTCGAAGTATGGAAGCTCGGTCTTCATAACATCTCCGAGGATCACTTCCAGACGTTTTTGGGCTGGAGTGCCTTGGAAACGCTTGGTGACTTCGGCCGCCATTCGAGGGTCTAGTTCCACCGCGATAGTTTTCTTGGCCTTCTCCAGAATCTTCGCCGTCAAGTTTCCAGTACCGGGACCGATTTCGAGGACCACATCGCTCTGCTTGAGGTCGGCTTTGTTGACGATTCTATATGGTGATCAGTGAAAGTTCAATTGTTTGATGCAGGAAGTACTCACTGCTCGGCGATACCGGGGTTCTTCAAGACGTGCTGGCCGATATCTGTGTTCATCTTAAAGATACTGTGGGCAGCCTTGGTCTTTGCGACGGCATCATCCCGCGCACTGTTGCGCTTCTGTGGCTTAACTTTCGGCATGTTAAATGGAGTTTGTCGGAAGACTAAGCTCTACGACAAATCTCTCAGAAAGCAAAGAAATTAGCACACCAAGGTAAACTCGGCGATGTCACTGTGGGCAAGGGCAACTTTTTTTCCCGCGATAAGATTGTCGGATTCGGATTTACTTTTATGCGGGGCCCGCCCATCAACTCTCTCCAACTCTCGTCACAGCTTCATGCCCCATCATGGCGTCCGGACGCAAGGATTTTCTCAGCCAGCAGGCGCCGGAGAACTATGTCGCCGGTCTGGGTCGTGGTGCGACTGGCTTCACCACGCGCTCTGACCTGGGACCCGCGCGCGAAGGCCCGACACCTGAACAGATCCAGGCCGCATTGACGAAACGAGCTGCCGCGCTCGGAGCCGCTGCGCCCACTGCCTACGGCGATAAGTCACGCGAAAAAGGAGGCAAAGAAGACAAGGAAGATGAGGAAGATGAGCGTTTCCAAGATCCTGATAATGAGACGGGTCTATTTGCCTACGGGCAGTTCGATCAGGAAGATGATGAAGCGGATCGCATCTACCAGGAGGTGGACGAGAAGATGGATAGGCGCCGGAGAATTCGAAGGTTAGTACTGTCCCCTTGCGCATCCCTCTTTCAAGAGATATCTTGTTCATCGGGCCAAGCCCCGGTTGTTTGGATAGAATACCGACTTGAATCGTTCGCCACCTACAGGGAAGCTCGAGAGCAACAAGAACGCGAAGAATACGAACGAAAGAACCCCAAGATTCAGCAGCAGTTTGCAGATTTAAAACGTTCCCTAGCTGCGGTCTCTGAGGAGGATTGGGCCAACCTGCCCGAAGTGGGTGACCTGACGGGCAAGAACCGACGAGAGAAGCAGAACAGTCGCCAGAGATTCTACGCTGTACCGGACAGTGTTATTGCAGGTGCCCGAGATTCGGCACAGTTCGACACAACCGTTGCTGAAGACGGTGCAGCCGATGGAGGAGATGGCGATGGCACCATCACGAATTTTGCGGACATCGGTGCGGCGCGTGACAAAGTTCTCAAGGTCAGGCTGGACCAAGCTGCGCTTGGATCTACCGCAGAGGCCTCGGGAAGTGCCACCAGTATCGATCCCAAGGGCTATCTCACCAGTCTGACTCAGTCAGAAGTCAAGGCCGGCGAAGTCGAAGTAGGCGATATCAAGCGAGTCCGAATCTTGCTGGAATCCGTCACCAAGACCAACCCCAAACACGCCCCGGGGTGGATCGCTCTTGCGCGTCTTGAGGAGCTTGCAGGTCGAATCGTTGCAGCCAGAAATATCATGGCTAAAGGATGTGAGCTATGCCCAAAGAGTGAGGATGCATGGATGGAAAACATCCGTCTTAACGAAGGCCACAATGCCAAGGTTATTGCGGCGAATGCCATTAAGAACAATGACCGTTCTACAAAACTTTGGATCGAAGCTATGAAACTGGAGACAGATTCGCGGGCCAAGAAGAATGTGCTCAGACAAGCCATTTTGCACATCCCTCAATCAGTCCAGATTTGGAAAGAAGCTGTCAACCTGGAGGAAGATCCCGCAGACGCGCGCCTTATGCTGGCAAAGGCCGTGGAGATGATCCCTTTGTCGGTGGAATTGTGGTTGGCTCTTGCTCGACTGGAGACACCTGAAAACGCCCAGAAGGTCTTGAACGCTGCACGCAAGGCGGTCCCCACTAGCCACGAAATCTGGATCGCTGCAGCTCGTCTTCAGGAACAGATGGGCACCTTTGAAAAGGTCAATGTCATGAAGCGTGCCGTGCAGTCCCTCGCCAGAGAGAACGCGATGTTGAAGCGAGAGGAATGGATTGAAGAGGCCCAGCGATGCGAGGAAGAAGGTGCCATCCTCACCTGCGGCGCTATCATTCGCGAGACGCTGGGATGGGGCCTGGATGAAGATGATGACCGGAAAGATATTTGGATGGACGATGCGAAGTCTAGCATTGCCCGGGGCAAGTACGAGACCGCTCGTGCAATCTACGCATATGCGCTACGAGTCTTTGTCAATCGCCGGTCTATTTGGCTCGCTGCGGCGGACTTGGAGCGCAACCATGGCGACAAAGAGGCTCTTTGGCAGGTTCTCGAGAAAGCCGTTGAAGCATGCCCCCAGAGCGAGGAGCTTTGGTTGCAGCTTGCCAAGGAGAAGTGGCAGTCTGGAGAAATCGACGATGCTCGACGAGTCCTCGGCCGTGCCTTCCACCAGAACCCCAACAACGAAGATATCTGGCTTGCTGCCGTCAAACTCGAGGCGGATGCCAAACAGACCGACCAAGCGCGAGAACTACTGGCTACTGCTCGTCGCGAAGCCGGCACAGACCGCGTGTGGGTCAAGAGTGTTGCTTTCGAGCGGCAATTAGGCAACGACGACGACGCATTGGATCTCGTCAACCAGGGCCTGCAGCTGTATCCAAAGGCTGACAAGCTCTGGATGATGAAGGGTCAGATATACGAGGCCCAAAACAAGTTCCCACAAGCCCGCGAGGCATATGGAACCGGCACCCGAGCTTGCCCCAAATCCGTTCCCCTGTGGCTGCTAGCCTCGCGACTGGAAGAGAAAGCAGGTGCCGTTGTTCGTGCACGCTCTGTTCTTGATCGAGCTCGTCTTGCGGTCCCCAAGAGCGCCGAGCTCTGGACGGAAAGTGTGCGGGTGGAACGTCGCGCGAACAACATCGCCCAGGCCAAGGTTCTGATGGCGCGGGCTCTTCAAGAGGCTCCTGCATCTGGATTGCTCTGGAGCGAGAGCATCTGGCACCTCGAGCCGCGCGCACAGCGCAAGGCACGCAGCTTGGAGGCAATTAAGAAGGTAGACAACGATCCTATTCTCTTCATCACGGTGGCGCGCATCTTCTGGGGCGAGCGTCGACTAGAGAAGGCGATGACCTGGTTCGAAAAGGCGATTGTTTCGGACAGCGACTACGGCGACGGGTGGGCTTGGTACTACAAGTTCTTGTTGCAACATGGAACAGAGGTTCGTTATCTGCTCGATTGGACTTGGAGGGGAGTTTGCTAACATCGACACGTACAGGAAAAACGATCCGACGTGATATCCAAGTGCATTTCAATGGAGCCCAAGCACGGCGAGGTCTGGCAGTCTGTGGCCAAGGACCCGGCCAACGCGCACAAGTCGACGGAAGAGATTTTGAAGATCGTCGCAAATATTATTAGCTGATTTTATCACGATGTACCATAGGAGGCGTTTTCCTGGATATGGAGGAATCCAATTTCTATTTACCAGACCTGGTCCGTTCTCGATCTACGAATCATAACTCCGTACCTAATTTAAAAGATATACGGGAGAAAAGTCAAGGATAACGATTTGAATTCATGGGTATCGAACAAGCTTGACCTCTCCACGCCCGGTAGAGGCCATCGCCATCGGTTCTGCTTTTTTGGGTTGCAAAACAATCTCCTTGCACCTTGTCCGTGAGTAGATACTGTACATTGTAGGGCTCAGCATAGGCCCCAAGGGAATAAATAAGAAGGGGACATAAAGCAGTCCAGACCGGACAGCCACGATAGATCTTCATAAACAAGAAACTCCGGGACCAGATGCATAAAAGAGACGAAAGAAATCCCAGACGCCGTGATCCTGCCGCCCCCAGATCGCGAAGTCAGGAAACCAAAAGAGAAAAAAAAGAATCATGTAGTTTGACAGTATCAAACCGGGACATGAAAAAGGGTATCAAAGCTCATGCAGCCATCGACAGACACTCGTCGAGCAGGGAACTCAACTGTTCGCGATCTGCGGCAGTGCCTCCTTCCCACTCTGATAGAGAATCATCGACTTCGTCCAGGTCCATCTCGTCTTCAGTGGCCTTGATCTCATGCGGTTCGCTCACGCCGTTCTCCAGACGTTCTTGCTTCTCTGTTTCAAGTTCATCTTCTAGGTAACCACCCGTGATCTGGTCGATGATCAATGGCATATGACCGAGGACGCTGCCACTGAGCTCCAGGGTCAGCCGTAGATCCCTAACCCCGAGTGGTCTTCGAACGGCGGCTTCTTTGGCCTCCACGGGAAGCAAACCGGTTGCCGTATCCTTTGCGATCTCACCGCGGGTGTATGCGAGCTCTTCTCGTTCAAGTTGCGCTCGATATCTCCGCATCATCACGCCATTGATCGTGCCTGACGGACCATTGGAACGGGTGCGCGAGAACACCGAGGACAAGACCTCCTTCACAAATGTTTCGGTTGCAATTGCCATAAACTCGGCGCATGGCAGACCGGCGCCGCTAGGAAGTGATTCTTCGTAGCACATGGGGACCATGCGGGCATGGATAGATTCGGCGTCGGGGAACTCGCCCGTCTCTACAGCGAGGGGTTGCGCATATCGTTTTCGAATTTCCAGTTCCCAATCTGCAAGTTTAGCACAGGTTAGATCGTCTTTGGGTTTAAACGGGCGCGCGCGATGCGGTATCGCTGTCCATGTGTACGCCGCAAAGGTGATGGTGTCTTACTGGTCTTGTTCAAACCACCCGCACTCGCCGGGACCTGACTCGGAAGCTTGATCTGTTTGGCAAGATGATATGCCTCCAGCTCGGTGGGTGCCACATCGCTGGGATCGCGCTGCTAAACTTTAGCATCATTGTCCAATTTCTACAACTACAATCACCAGCGCATACCTCTGGAATTGCCTTGATTCGCCGACGGTCTCTCGGAGGTAGCTGCATCACCTCCGTTTTTAGTCTCTGCTCCGCGGCATCGCCCGAGACCGGCTTGGACACCATCGAAGGCTTATCATTTGCCGAGACCCAGTTGGCAACGCCATGGTCGGGGAGGTCTCGAGTCAGATTCCCGAGGATCGCGCACACGAAGTTATTGTGGAGATGTTCGGTTTTGGGATCGGCGCATATTATATAGTCGACTCGCGACGCGTATTCGTTCTGGTTGTAGTGTCCTAGAATCGGCAGGAGGTCAGGAGGTCAGCCCAGATCCGAGTCAATTCGTCGCAAACAGAATAGGAAAAAGCCAGGAAATGTACAGGATGGCACGGAATTGCATGCGCAGCGACTCATACCTAGTAAGAAAAGGGCTGTGGCCTCCTTGTACTCGGCCCACTTGTCTCCGATGGCGGCCTTCAGCTCGGTGTAGGCATGCTCCAGATCGAGTCGCGGAACCGAGATGAGAGCCCTCGATGACTTTTGTGTTGCTGAAGCATTAGGCGCCACACCCTTTGCCGGATTTGAGGCCGAGTCAGTCCGACTCAGGGCGGCCGGATCGATCTGCATGGCTGGACTAGGAGCGCGAGGCGAGGCCGAAGGGCGGCTGACGAGAGGGACTACACATCAAGAGTGCAGAGATTCCGATCGAGCAATGTCGGATAAAGAAGGAGATGGGGTGAATGGAGTTTGATGATGAAAGGTGTGGAAGGCAGGAGGGTGGAGGTTCCGGTTGCTGGTTCCCCGCCAGAAACGGATTCATCACCCCGAAACATGTTGAACAATATCAGACGTACATGATACTTCGTTATACTTCGTTGTACTCGAATTTCTATACTTTTATCTTTCATTTCTACACTAGCTGCACTACATCTTCACTCAGGACTCCGAATAGCTGTCCAATCTCGGTGATTATTTCATTAATCTCCTTCGACAACTGGCCAGTCACCAAGACTGATCTCTCGTCAGCCGACGAACTTCCAAAAGGGGGAAAAGGTAGACTCACTATATGCATACAGTAGCGCGCTATCTTCGTCAGTCGTCAGACGAGATGCTTCGTGATCCTGGCGATAACGATAGATGCGGGCAAGAAGTCTGTCGCGAGCGTGGTCGATGCTGGGAAGCACGTCGCTCAATGGATATTCGAGTTTCATGGAAGATGCCATCACTGTGACTGCCTGAGCATGGTTCGATAATCAATCGAGAGATCACCATCACTTACCGGTCAGCAGATGGCTAATGCGAGCAGAAAGCTGTTGCCGTTCTATAGCGGTATAGCGAAGGAGACTGATTTCACCCTCGGTGGCTGTTTCACTCTTCATGAGCTCTAGATTCATCGCATGAAAGGCATTCACCATGTCTCGTGTGCGTCGAATGATAGTGGCGTATGCAGACTCTGGGAATGCCATCCGCAATTCAAATTCAGAGCTCGCAGCGGTCAGAAGCGATCCCAACCGGGTTAGATATCGTTCAAGCTCGAGCTTCTCCCGGGCAGTCATGCACATGGCAGAGCGGCCGTTCTTTGCCATGGCAGACAGTGGGTCACGCTTCCACACAAGACTCATCCGAAGCCAGAGGATGCTGAGACCATCTTTAAGTCGTTCTCGTGCGCTGATCGGCCAAATCAAGCGCGTGATGATGATTCCCCAGACACAGCCGGATAACACCGCAACGACTCGATGAAGGGCGATCTCAGAGATGATCGGGTGCTGGCCACCTTCGTCCTGGCCATCATCTGCTTCCTTTTGGGCGAGCGAATAGGCGTAAAGGACGGACAGATTGTACGTGAGCATGATAAACCGTCCCATGGGCCCATTGCCACGGACAATGGTAATCCACGCCGTCCAGGTGGCCATCAACCAACCTAAAAATGCAAGACCGAAGACGTTCCCACTCGTGACATACCAAGCCAGAATCGCGCAAAGGGCCCCAAGACACGTACCGAGGAATCGGGCATATCCCGTAGTATTTGAAGCCCCGATTGTCATTGAGCAGACCAGCATGTATGACAGCAATCCCCACTCACCTCTCCAATGCTGGTAAAATGGGCGAGTGGAAGGGAGAAAGGCAGGCAGGGCATAGAGTGCAGCTCCTGCCCCCACCTTGATTGCATATTTGGTGTCGTCCCGCCGAAAACACTTCAGTGATTTCCAGAGACGGTAGCCCAGTCTTTCTTTCACGCTGTTCTCGGAGGTCGGATGCAGACGACCTCGAACTGCAGCAGACACCCTGTCATCAGAACTGAAAGGGCCGGATGGGTGTCGTTGCCGGCCACTGACAGGACCAACAAATAGAGAATCTTGAGGAATCAGTACAGGTACAGTGAAAGACAGGGTAATGCTAGGACAGAAAGTACACACCAGGTTCAATAGGCTCCTTCTGTTTGGCCTGCCAAAACTTCATCCAGCTATAAGATCGACCACCGGGCCTCTCTTCAGCTTCGAGTTGCAGCTCATCCAGAATACCCAACAACTCATGGAGCTGTTCTCCAAATTCCAAAAGCGAGAAACTGAAGTGACCGCAGCTAGCGGATACTTCTTCGAGATCTGCTTCGGCTTCTTGGTTCTTGAATTTCATTGCAGCTGTCTGCTGGTAGAGGGACTTGAGAGTCTTTTCCCTTGACTCCCGATAAAGTTCAAGAGCACGAGCAAGGCTCGTTCTGAGTCGACTGTTCACTGACACATTGTAGTCTGGAGCAGGGCCAAAGGGGATCTCCCGGAAGATCTCCTTCAATGTAAAAGCTAATGATCGCTGTTCCCAATCAGTCTCTAGGATTCGACAAGCTTCGGGCAAGTAGAAGAAAAATAACACAAAATCAGGAGAAAGTAAGAGAAAAGCAAAAGAAAAAGCAAGAGAAAAAGGCTTACCATAGATGGGCCCAGATGAGAGATAAATACCGTGAAAACGTCAGCCGGAAGGGCAGGTGCATCGTTATCTGCTTCTGTATTGCCATCCGGAACTGGAGTGTGCGAGCTGCCTCCTGGAGACAGTTCTTCCTCGGGGCGTTCATCAATGGGCTCCAGGAAGGATCCATCGTGATATGACCAGGAACGTCCGAGACTTGCAAAGTATTCAATTGGGTTAGCTAGTGTCCCTTCCGAAGAGCCAGACTCCCGAGCAATCGTTTCTCGAATAAGACTGAACTGCAAAGAGGCTGCACTGCGTAATCCTCCCATATTATGCGTGATGTCCTGCACCCAGCGAACAAGCTTCTTCTCCAAGCGATACTCTCGTTCAGTGCCCACCGCGTAATGCTCCAGCTTGGCTTCTCGAACTAGCTTATCGAGTTGGCTGTAGGCCTTTCGGTGTTTCGCTTCAGCTTCAATAAATTCAGCCGACGTAAGCTCTTCCTCAGACCCGCTTAGGAAGCTCTCGGTTATGATGGCTAGCATCGTGGCCAATGTATCTGTAGCAGTGACCAAGTTCGCGCGAAGTTTCTTCCGCGCAGAAATGGGGAAGATCAAAAATGATACGAGCATAGCAAACACCACACCCATGATGACCATCTTCAGAACCTGAGAGATCTTGCGAAGAGAGAGATCTCCGCTCTGGACGGCACCTTCTTTGGTCAAAATAGTGATTGTCGAAAGGGCCGTGAGTGAGCAGGCGACGTTGACGAGGGGATCACCGAGTCGCTGCTTGATCCAACCAACGAAGCCCAGCCCACCACCGCAGAATACGATGAGCACAATGGCATGTCCAGCTGTAGTCATTTCCAGAGTATCCTGAAAGAAGTTCTCAACCAGCATACTTGTGATTGAGAGAAAGGAAGAGTAACAGAAGGCGAGCAACGCGCAGATCAAGGCGCGGAACATGCTACCCTGAGATCTCGCCGGGTGAAAGTACACGGTGACTGTAGCCACCATATGCTTTCCATCTTGATGGCCGAGGAAAGAAGAAATGGTAGGAATGAAGGTCGCAAGCGAACCTAGAAGATATGCCAATCCGCATTTCAAGACTCCAATACCCGGCTCGGAGACGATAAACCGGTACACCGATATCCATAGCTCTCGCAACCTTATCCATAGCCAAGTAAACAATCCATAGTGTGTCTCGATCTCGCCCGTAAGCAGCCCGCGCCGTTCCTCGCGGCTATTGTCGTCATTGAAGACTGTTGTTTGTGCGGAGTTGCGCAGGCTCACGAGGCCTTTCAGACGTTGACCGGTTTGGGGGAGGACAAATGTTGCATTTCGAAGCTGCATCCGTTGTCAGCTGAGATTTCATGGTTATTGTGCGAGTCTGGGCTGTTGTGAATGGTTAACATACCTTTGGGCGCCATGGCCGCCGGGAGCTACTCGGAGCTTCAGGTGACATCGTCAATGTCATCTCACGTCCAGGCGTGTTGCACGATCATGATGAGGACCTCATTTTAGGTTTGTGACTTTTGACTTTGCCTGCCTTAATTGAGATTTGGGCAAGAATGTGCAGGGATGCAGAAGCGCTGTGGATGCAATTGGCACAGACAACTCTTGTGGTCACATCCTTGCTCCGCCTTCCCCACGCACTTGATTTCTTTTGTTTACTCGTTCTCGTTCTACTACTGCGCATACTTCCCAACTCAAACTTCAATTTCATCTAAACATCATTTCATTTCAGCTACAATAATTCAAGAGGCTTATTCAAAGCCTTCCACTTTCCACAACTTCACTGCAGCATCAGCTCCTGCCGATGCGATCTTGGAGCTTCCGGCGATCCACGCCACGCCATTGACACCCTCCTTGTGGGCGTTCTTGAGCTCCAGCCAGTCGCCAGGGTTGGCCAAGCTCCAGACGAAGATGTTGGTATCCAATGATCCACTCACCATGTGAGTACCGTCCTTGTTCCAGGCGAGCGATGTGATGCGTGCCGTGTGGGCGGTCCATCGATCTGTGACCAGGCTACCATCGGCGACCTTGTAGACCAGGACGCGCCCTCGTTGATCGCCAACCGCCAAAAGCGAAGCATCCGGAGAGAAGGCGAGTGTAGACACCTGGTTACGAGAGGCCTTGATGTCTGTCTGAGGCGACAAGCTCGAGCTAGAGACGCTGCAGATTTGGACCGATCCGTCCTCGCCGCCAACGGCTGCAAGTGCTCCGTGAGCCGCAACATTGGTCACGGAAAATTTGGTTTTGTATTCTCCAGTCTTCTTACCATCCTGGAAAATCTCAACAGCCTCGGCGGCCGCGACCAAGAGAGTCGAATCACCTGCGGCAGCGCCTTTAGGTTGACCTGTGAGCTTGGTGGAACTGCCAGTGTATGTCTTGGCGCCAGCATCAATGGAGCGAATCGTGTCGTCCCAGCCGACACTGTAGATTCTTCCCGCGCCCTCCGAAGTTGGGGCGAGGCCAGCAATGTAACCGGGATGCCCCTCTCCCTCAATCTCGCCGGCAGTGCCAGAACCAACGTCCCAGCTGCAGACGCGACCCTCAAAGCTACCGGTCCACAAAGTCTCCTTATCGTTGAGGGTGGACTGGTTCATGGAGGTAATGCTCTTCTGGTGGCCCTGGACAACCTGCCGGGGCTCGGGGGTGCCTTCAACCAGATAGTTCAGGTCACCACTGAGCGACAAACTGATGAGGAGGTTGTCAGATCTGCCCGGAGGCCAGACAACACCGACTTGCTGGTCACGGACAGCCATGGCACCCTCCTCACCCAGAGTCCAGCTCTGTGTTGACTTGCCAGCTTCCACATCCCAGATCTTGACGGTTCGGTCAGCGCTAGCAGTCACAAACTTCCGAGAGTCCTTCGACCAAGAGACGCCAAAGATACTGCCATTGTGTTCTCCTTCGCCAATCTGAGCCTTGGTCTCTCCCGTCTTGCCGTCGTAAAGCCAGATCTTTCGGTCTCCACCCACACTGACCAAGGTCGAACCATCTGGGCTGAATCCAACACCGTAGATATAATTTGTGTGCTTGTCCGGAACTCCCATGTTGAACTTGAAAGGCGCTCCATGATAGAAGACCAGCTTCTTATCGTCACCAGCGGTAGCGGCGCGGAGGGGTCTCTGCTGTCTGATGGACACCGAGTTGATCTGTTGCGTGTGGCCGTAGATCTCTCCGACGGTGTTTCCACTGTCCCAGGTTATGCAGTGTCCATATCGCTGCTTTCCATCACCGACGGCAATAATGCGCTGCGAATCGCCGTCCCAGGCTAGGTCGTTGATGCGGCCATTGACAATGCTGTATTCGCCCTTGGTGATTCCCTCGCCTACACAATCCCAGACTCTCACAGTACCAGTGGCATCACCGCTGGCAACGTAGAATCCGGAGGGAGAGAAGCGGGCGACGGTCGTTTGAGCCTTGTGTTCGGTGTACTGTCTGGCGACTGCGGGGTCGTCGATAGAACGTAGGAAGATGGATTTGTTGGACTGTGGTTACGTGTCAGGAGCTGTCATTGGAAGAGAATTGGCGGGATAGACCATACTGCATAGGCAAGTCGTTCACCCTTGGCATCAGACGAAAGCTGGGTGGGCTGGCCGCGGCTGGTGGAGGGGCTTGCAGCCCAGATGGACTCTGCGAGAGCGTCAGTCAAATCAATTGAAAGTTCTAGAGTGCCCATAGACCATACCGTTCGTGATTGACATGGGGCTAGGTATGTCCAAGGTGTGACAGAGTAGAGTGGAGGGAGGAAGAGGAAGAGGAAGTTGTTTATGGCCCTGACTTAGTCGGGTGGTCCAGGCAACTCTACTCAAACTTTGGCGGGGAACCGTTTCACCTCAGCACACGTCAGTTTCTACTTGGGTACTCCGTATAGCCCCAACCCATGGGACATATTTTAGGACATATTTTACAAGGAAATTACATAGGAGAAGAACTACCTCTAGCTACGTGAATAAGAATTCTGTCAATGAAATAGGTGGATCTGCGCTGAGTATCATAAATAATACATGTGTCGGTGTGTCCCTCAAAGAGAGCTCGTTGGTTTGTACAAAACGCCATACCCGGTCTCGATGGTCTGCTATAAGCACGAGACAATATCTCCTTAGAATCTGCCACCCTCAAGCCTAGCCCGGAGTTCCGTTGCCAGGATCTCGGGGTGTCGGTGAACAGATGGCATGAGGCCGAGGCCCATAGCTCTGCGAATCGCCTTTGCAATCTTGCGCTGGTTGACAGGTCGCAGACCAGTCTCTTCTCGGTTTCGAATGCGGCCCAGAGTAGTCACGTACTCGGACATGACGGAGAAGTTCTGGAGTCGGGTACACACAAGATTAGCAATTGTTCATCCTGTCGTGATCCTATTTCTTCTTCTTCCTGGCTTCTTTCTCCATTCCTCTATACAGCAGGACATACCTTGTAAAGGTCCAATGGGTTCAGATCTAGAGCATCAAAAGCATCTCTGGAGGGACTCTTGCGCTTGCCCCATTTCTTCATCTCGGCCGGACTGAGATCGTGCGGAGCGTAGATATCACCGGCCTTCCACTCGCGGAAATGGAACCTCTCTAGTGCTCGGCTCTCTCCCTGTGCCTTCTGGTCCTCGAGGAATCGCAAGCGGTTCGGTAACCGGCGTCGGTACTGGACTTTCGGGGCTAGTGCAATCCATCAGCTTTGAGTCCATGTCGAGGAGCGCTCGGCTCATAATCAAGTATGGGATGGTGTCGAAGTCCGGGCTTTCCACGTACTTTGTGAAGATGAGGCTCGTTGAGAGGTGAAGGCGCTCATCGCCGCCGTCGAGCTCCAGCGACAAGCCGATGGCACGGCATTAGCGACGCTGTGCAGCAGTGGAGATGAAAAAAGATTCAGAGACATTGCGATAGACAAACTCCAGGGTGTCGTGTGTCGTGCAAATGTGGAGGAGGCCAAGGATCGGAGCGGATCTTTTTTCGCGGGTGCCGATGCCAAGACTTGGACCACCTCCGTGTCGCGAAACTCTGCAAAGCATCGAAGCTCCTCTACTCTACACTCATCTCACCTACATTGGTTCTCTTTTTTAGAGTGAGAGCAGCGGGTCTCACTGCCCATCATGCAGTCTCATCTGACGCGACGGGTCTTTCGGGCCATCATCAATAACGAACCACTCTGTTTTTCGAAATGCCACCGAAATCAATTGCTGCATACCATTTCCCCCGTTCGAGTACGACCCCTCTGGGTCCCTGTCTTCCAAAATGTGCCGCGACGAACTCTATTCGCCTTCAATCTCAAACCGACCACCGCGACGGGAGAAGGGCAACCGGCGACATTGACCTCAGAGCAGGGTCTACAAGCCATGACCGATCTCAAGCGATCTCTCGAGGACAAGAGCAGGGCTCCCCCGAGCGAAACAATTGCAAAGGCATTCCAACTTTTCTTTGCTACGAGAGTGGAGGACCCAGGTGTCATCAACCAATTCCAGGCTCGGCTGTTGTCTATCACATGGAAACATCTGAAGGCTCAACAGGACGAGGTGGATGATGGAGAGTTGCAGGATGTCTTCTCTGTCGAGAGCCTCGAGAGAATGCTCTATGTATTCCAGGAGGCAGAGTGTCTCCCCGAGGCGCGCGCTACTATCCTCAAAATCGCTCGCTATGTCTATGCAGAGCTCCGTGCCGATCATGGATTTGGTCCCGATTCAGTCAGCCGGCCCGCTCTTTTGGCCTACATCAATTTGCTGGCAAGCAATGGCTGCCCCGCAGAGGCGCGACTTGTCATCATCAAGTTCGGCGGCCGATTTCGGGGGGCGAAGCCGTCTCCATGGTTGAACGTCATGAAGGGCTTTGCTTTGAACGATGACAATCGCCAACTGCGGAACATTACTCGAGATTTTACTACATATGGTTTGAAGTTTGATCAAGCCTCTCACAAGGAGCTCATCAACCTTCTCATCGAACAGGGTCAGTTCAAGGCTGTCCAGATGGCCTATGAGTGCCCTATAACAGGCGACCTTGAGCCTTCCATGGCCGCCAAGAAAGCTGTCATCAAATATGCAATTCTGAATTCCGAGACCGAGTGGGCAGAGCCAATCTTCCGTTCACTTCCTCCGGGGCCGTTGCCTGCGACTGTAGGCATCACTTTGCTTTGGGAGGCGGCACATGGTAGTACTGCATCTTCGCTTGCAGAAAAGGTCAACTCCTGGACTGCATCTGATGCTCAGATCAAGGATGCCATCACTATCGCGGATGTGAACAACCTCGTTCAGCATGCAAATGTTTCGCAGAACCCTGGACTCACCCCTGGCTTTGTTCGACTGGCAGAGCAGTGGGGTCTGGTTCCGGACCAACATACCCATCTATTGCAGTTGGAATCCTACATCCAAGCCGGTGCTGTTGAGCAGGCCCTTGAGTCGCTCGAGCAGCGAATCGATCTCAGTTTCCTGCTAAGCGAAAACCTGCCCCTCTGTAACAAGCTGATCACCATGCTTTGTCTCTCAGAGCGAAGGGATGCACTGTTCCAGCGCATTTCGTCTCTTCTCGATCCCCTGTTCCAGGATAATGTGCGTCTGGGCCATACAACTGTCGCCGCATTGACGCGTATGCTGCTTTATCGCCATGACTGGGAGGCCGTTTCTGAGTTGCTTCGTCCTCGACTGGGCACCTACGATGACGAAGGAAAGAATTTCATCCGGAATGCAATCACAGACTTTATCCTTGACACCAGCCAAAAGGACCAAGATGTGTGGGATGTATACGAGCTCTTCAAACTCGCATTCCCCCACACCGGTGTCAGTGTACGAACCGAGATAATGTGCAGTTTCTTCGAGCGCAAGCGCAGTGACCTTGCCGCGCTGGTATTCGGACACATGCGCCAGGCAGAAGATCCAAGGCGCCGTCCTAAGCCGGATACCTACGCTCGGTGTTTCCAAGGAATTGCCCGAAATGCCGATGCGACCAGTCTGGAGCTCGTGCATAACATGTTGAAGCTCGACCTGGAGGTGAACCTTAACACTCGGATTCAGAACGGGCTGATGCTGGCCTATGCCGCCTGCGACATGCCAGAGCAGAGCATGGAGATCTTCCGCCAGATCCTGCAGTCCGACGAAGGGCCCTCACACAAGACCATCGGAATCTTTTTCAAGGTCTGCGAGAAGCACAACAATGGCGTGGAGGAGGCGCTGAAGATGCTGAAGAAAGTCAAGAAAGTGGGAGTTGAGGTCGATCGGCAAATTTACAGCGCGTACATTGAAGCGTTAGCCGCGCAGTGTGAATTTGACTTGGCTACGGCTGCGATTGACGCGATGCAAACCGAGACCGGGGTTCCTCCTACAAGCACGACGTGAGTGAGACTTTGACCCGTTGATATATCTGTGTTCACTGGCTAACTTGACCAGGATTGGATTGTTCTACAATGCCATTCCGTACGACTATTGGAAGGACCAGGTGGAGAAGTGGGCAAGGGAAAAATACCCCGAGCTGTGGGCGCATCTGGCCACGATGGAGCGCAGCGAGCATGAAGAGGGGCCCAAGTTTGATGGCATCTCGAACGAGATATCGGTATAGGTGAATCGATAGTTCTGAACTGTACATTACTTGCATCATATCAACCTTTGAAGTATACGTGAATGACATTTACGGCCCACGGAATCCAAGGCGAGATCATAAGTTCCCAGGTAATTGGACACAGTCCCTACCCTCTACTCCTATTATCTACTTCCTACTACCTCCACTCTACCCTCACCTTGGCACTTACCCTCCTCAATTAAGAACGAAAGAACCACTCGAATCATCTTCATCCCATCCACCGCAACCAGCAAGTGACGCTAGTCCACGCTTCGCTAGAAGTATTCATGTTGAGGGGACTGGGAATACTCAGAACAAGGCTACTCAGGGGAAAAATCAAGAAGGGGAAAGTCCTGAGGAAGGAAGAATCTCGCGAACACAAACTAGACCTACATATATGGAAGCTGGCAAACGGATCGGGGCGGTGAGATACTGCCTGATGTAAGGCCTCACCGCTTCTGACAACTATATAATACTTAGCACTGCTTGGAAGATAATCAATTAAGAAGAATGGATTGAGATCTCTGCAATTGCCAAATATTGCAAACATGATGTCGTAGATGCATTATGTATAACCGATTCGCTCCAATATATACCGATTGAAATTCCACGTGAAAAGAGCCTTACAAGCTGAAAATACCACTCCGCTTTTTCCCATGCGGATACACAATCAACGCCGAAATGAAAAGACCGACAGAGATACCAATGGCAGTCTGGATCATTCCATAACCGAGTGCAGTTAGAGAGCTTCCAGAATTAGCGTTTTTGATAGCGGTGGCGTTGTTAGATGCGACAGCCTCGGCATATTCCAGACCTGAGATGATGGAGCCACTGGAGGCGAGACCAGAAGGCACAAGAGTGAATATACCAGGAATGATAGCGGCCGCGGCATGACCGTGCCACAGACGGCTGTACAGATTGGCGAGAAGACCGATAGTAAAAGCACCGACGGTGTTGGAGACTTGACCGGAGCCGAGTTTCTTGCTACTAAAGTAGTTGGTCACGTAGCCACAGACACCCATAAACACAGCGACGGGGATCTGTTTTAACTTGGCCTGGTTGTTAAGGGCGGCGAAGAAACAGAATATCGCGACCCAGGGGAAATGCTGGATATATTCGTTGCCCCAATCGGCGCTCGCGTTGGGGCATGTTGATTCTGTAGTGGCGTTGTGGTCCATTACGCCGTAGATCGTGGTGCCGACGGTGACGCCGTAGCCGAGGAAGAGGGAATAGATGATGGTGAAGACCAGGCGGATGGAGCCGGCGTTCATCTGGTGGGATTGTAGTTCCAGACTACTGCTGAGGACTGAGAAGCCGGGTAGAATCATGGCAATGGATGATTCGGTCAGGGCGGCATAGCAGAAGACGTGCTCGCCATTATGCTTGATGCTTCCAAAGGCACGGGCCAGAAATGAGGTCAAGATGGCTGCCGATACCTCCAGGACATTCGAGTATGTGGCAGATGAAGGGGCAAGGATGTGTTGCATGAATCCGACCAGGGAGCCCAAAAGGAAGATGATAGGAAGGTCGATAGGACGGGCAGAAAAGGAGTAAGGGCCGACAGCGACACTGCTGAGGCCGGTCAATAGGACCTTGGTCCAACGATTGTATAGTGGTTTTCTCTGCATGATCTGATCTAGATCGTTGGTGGCATCCTCGACACTAATCACGTCGTGCACCACATTCTTATAGACGTTGTGAGTCTCTGCTAGTCGAGATAGGTCCAAGCCCTGAACGACACGAATAATCTTCACTTCGGCCGTGCGCGTCAAAGGGTCATCGAAGGACATGAACATGCAGCCTGGGATGTACATGAACTGCGCCTTGATCTCTAGTACATTGGAGGTCATCATCATGTACTCCTCAAGACGGTGAGTCGGGGCACCATACTTCATCAGAGCACGACAAAGCTGCATGATATATTGCTGGCGGGCTAGAATAGCGGCAATGTGCACCTTCAGCTTGACATCCTTGGCACTCTTGCGCTTCTGCTTCTTCAGCTCCTTGTAATTCATGGTTCCCGGGCCTTGCGCACCAGGCACACCGACCCGACCCATATCCATCGAGGCCTGGATCAGAGAAGAGGTGAAGTGGTGACCCGACCCTTTCCTTCTGTGTTTGTGCAGCATAGGAAGGTGGGCCTTGCTGTCATCGTGGGAACCATCTTTATACCATTTGACCTTCTCTTTCTTCCCATTGGGTGTATTCGTCCCATTCGGCGTGGTCTGTCCGAGGGTCGGTGCTGGGATGGTCTCTGTTTCAGGATCCGTGTCCGACACACTCGAAGCCACGCTGACTCTGCTCGCAGCATGGCCCACGTTGTTGGCATAGGCTCGGAGCAAGTGTGAGAGGAGACCTCCGTTAACGGGGGTTGAGGCTCCACTTTCGCCGGGACTCGTCGCACCAGAGCGCAGTTCCTGCGTATCACGAGGAGGCCCGACGACATGTGGCAAACCCAGCTGTCTCAACAGATGCTGAGCCTGCGAGTGATGATCGCTGCCGTGAAGGCGATCCTCCTCATCCCCGGCCTGGCGAGCCTGGAAGCTTTTCAAGTCGTCCGTTGCCCCGTAGTATTCTGGTGACCAAGACGCATCCACGCCCTCCGCTTGTCTCTCATGTGGACGGCCCAATTTGTCTGCTATCGTGGCGGTTCTTTGTCGAATGCGCTGGCTGGCAGTCCTCCACCGCTCGGGGATAGAAGTACTTGGTTTCTTAATACCCTCATCCCGACAGTCTGTTTCAGGATTCTCAGGGTCGAGACCGGCGGTATGCTGAATCTTCTCCCGGTCCTCCTCCTCCGTGGAATTCTCGGAGGGTTGGTGAGGGGACGAGAAGTTCTCGTTCGAGTCGGACATTTAGAAGCACTCCACAACCGGGGAAGAAGAAAAATAGCAGGAGACGGGAGGTTTTGATTCCAGAGGCGGGAATCCATAAGACCCACGTCGGTAATGCGGGTTGAAGTCATGGACCGAAACACTTCTCGCGACGGTCTTTGACCAAGAAGAAATGGGGGGAAGAATTGGATTGCCAAGTGGACTGGACACAGTTCAGTCCATTCGATCCATGATCAGAAAGGACTGAACGAACTATGAAGGCCTGATCATTGTGTTCATAAAAATATGTACAAGCTTCTCAACAACCGCTAAAAGACGCTAGTGACACAATTTTATTTCCGAAGTCATGCAATTTCCTCGGTGCTCGGGTCGGTTGTGGGACTTTGAATTAGATGAGACTGGTTCTGGACCTGACCCACATTGACACAAAGAGCAGATCTCGGCCAATGCTCATAAACATACAGGAGAGCATGGTCTCCGTGGTCTGGATTCTGGTTGGCCTCGAATAACGATTGACCCAATCGCCACAAAGTGGGTTGGGGTTGGGTACATCATGATCTTCACTATGTAGGTACGTCAAGGTCGTATATAACTCACATAGCCAAGACCGGATAGCTCTATAGCTCTGCTCTCTGTGGCTGATATAGTGCTGAAACGTCTCATTAAGAGATATGCACTTATATAACTAGTTATATCATACGTTTAGCCATGTGGCAGAAGTCCGGAGTACCTCGGCTATAATCCACCGGGACATATCCAGGTATGTATGTACCTACTTGGAGGTATAAAACAGTACATATATGCCAAATCATATAGACTCTCTACTACCACCAAGATACACCCAACAAAGTACCTACAGATAATATACCAAAGTAAACAATAAAACTCCAAATCGCAGCCTAAGCGCGATTAAACCGCTCCAGTTGCAAAAGACCGCCAAGCCTCCCCTCACCCCGCCTCTCTCCTCCCTATAACCACCCAGTAACCCTCCAGGGCTCGTCCCTCTACGCGTAATAGACCCCCTGCAAACAATGCGCAATGCCTCCCCTCGCACTCCAATCCCCCGACCACCCAATCGCCCTCCTCCGCACCCACCTTCTCTCACCCGCGCCGGACCGACTAACCAACACCCCCACCACGCTAAGCATCACGCGCGAGAACACCCTCTCCGGCCGAGACTTCACAATCACCCAGCTACGCCGCGACGAGCCGATATGCAGTCCCCGCCGCAATACGCTCCTGTATACGGTAACGGGCAAGTTCTGGAGTAACTCGCTCCAGCGCGAGATCCGCGACGCAGCGGGACGACCACTGCTGGAGTTACGGCGGATATGGTGGAAAGGGCAGTGGTCTGTCAAACGGGCTGGTGGGATCGGCGACGAGTTACTTAATGTGGATATGCGGTGGACGATAGGGTCGAAGATGGGGATACGATTTACGAATGCGCTTGTTGGGCGACTTCGTGGGTTGCGTGATGAGGAGGATATGGAGAGGGAAGCTCCACCGCCGTATACGCCGCCGCCGTATAGTACAGTATTAGCAGAGAGTAGGAACCAGGGTGGGGAGAGCGATAGTTCAGAGAGTCCTTTCTCGAAAGGTGGGAGACAGAACTATCATCCTCCGACTTATGAGTCGGTTCGAGGAGCGAATCATTCGTTGCGAGATTTGCTGGAGGCGGTTGAGCCGCCCAGGGAGCCGGCGCCGGCGCCGTTAGCACATCAGCGACGATGGTCTGAAGGGGGTGTTGATCCTAAGGTGGAGCTGAAGGTCGCGCAGCTGAATTCCCAGCTTACGGTTGTGATGATGGGGGAGAGGAAGGTCATCCATATTCGGCAGGATAAGGTCATGGACTATAATCTGTCTGGACCGATGCCGAAGTGGGAGGTGGAAGTTGCGGAGGGTGTGGACCTTGTGCTGGTGAGTTATTCTACTTTCCTCGGTATCAGGAGATGCTAATTGAGGAAAGGTTGTCATTATAGTATTGATTATCGCGGAGTTTGTACGGCACGAGTACCGTGTTCGAGTACTTTAGTGTGTATCCCTTCACCCCGAGGTAACCAGAGGAGTAGGATATAATTTATCATCTGCATCTGCATTACTCATAGATCATATTTCAAAGCCCCCGTCAATCGAGGCATCTGACTGCTAATGGAATTGGAAATCCAACAACTTTTCTAAACCATACATTCATCATGAGGAACGGTCTCGTCCCGTATTAAGTATATCATTTGAGCCCCGCCAGTTGTGACAGGGGCATTTCAGGGAATCCGGCATCGAAAACCAAAAATATGAAAAGTGAAAAGGTCTAAGAAACTCTACATTTGGAGCTTAGACAGGCGCTTGGTCATGCTGGGAAAATTGTTAGTGACGGATTTGGGGATACACCGGGTAGACACTCACAAGTCAAAGAAGGCGAATTGGCTAGGGTTGTTGCCGAATTCGTACACGAAACGACTGGCCAGGTGGCTACCGAAGATAGCACGGAGGTAACTTTCGGGTACCTTGAAACCGATTAGCACCTTTACCAGGAAAAGAAAGAAACAAGCAGATTGCAAAACATACCCGTTCCAAAATGTTGTCGAGGCCGATCTTGTCCAGAAGAAGGCTCGGCAGGGCATCGCTCAGGACCGAGCGCCGAAGGGCAACGTTGTCCCAGAGCTCGGTCTGCTGGAGCTCCTCGTCCAGCTTGGTAATGGCGACACTGAGACGGTCACTCAGCACACTGCGTAGCACACCGGTCTGTTCGTGCTCGCGCCAGATGGCCTCGAATTCGAGATTGGCGTTCTTCTTGATGATCTCCTGGACCTGCTTGACGTAGGCCTGGTAGAACTCGGGAACCGTGCCGTCCTCGGCAACACACATGTTCTGGACGAACTCCGTGTCGTTGAAGGACAGAGAAGCCAGAACCTCCAGGGACGAGGAGGTCACGCCACCCTTGTTAGCCGACGCATCCTTGAACAGAATGCAGCCGGCCTTCTCCAGGCGCAGCTTGGCATCCTGAGTGATGAACAGGTTGGCACCCTCCACGATGTAGGGGATAACACACTTGTTGTCCTGGATCAGCTTGCCCACGGTGGACAGGTCGATGGACTCGGGACGACCACCGCAGGGCACGAAGACGTCGAACTTCTCGTGATGACGGAGATGGAAGGTGTTACGGAAGATCATGCCGTTGGCAACGACCTCGCCGCTGGGCAGCTTGACGTTCTTTTCGTCAACCAGCACACGATACCCCTCGGGGGACAGCTTCGACAAGTCGAACTCGGAGATCATCACACGCTTCTTGGCCAGGCGAAGCAGCTCGTCGTGATTAAGACCTTGGGGATCGACGATGACACCGGAACCATCAACGATAGCCGTGTGCTTTTCATTGGACAGCAAGATCTCGTTGGATCCAAGATCACCGTCGGGACCACCGGTCTGCAGCTTGCGCATAGTGGAGGGATCAATGTTCAGCTTGCGGTAGATGCCGAGCACGTACTGGCGGACCGAGAGGGTGGTCATGCCGTAGGTGTCGTGGGGGATACCACCAAGCTTAGGGCTCTTGCCGGTGAAGAATGACTTCCACCACGGGGCACCACGGTTGCGGGCGTGCTCGGTGGCCCAGTCAACCAACTCAGCAGTATTCTCATCAGGACCCATGAAGAGGATCTCGTCCTGGCCGTGCAGATCGACGATGGGATCCTTGATACCAGGGGTGAGAGGGGGCAACAGCAGATCCATGATACTATCGATGTACTTTTCAAAGGCGACCCGCGCCTTGTCCTGGTGATCCACATCCAAGAGGATGACACCCTTGGCACCGCCTTCTGGAATGTCTTTGTTCTTGCGCTGCTGGGTGTTGGCCAAGTTGTAGTTCTCGTCGAACATGGAGCGAGCGTTGATGGCATAGGCTTCCTTGTTGCGACTCTTGACAATACGAATACCACCGCGAGCAATGTCACGGAAGCGCAAGTGGAAGCCACGGAACTCGGAGCTGATAACCAGGAACATGCCATACAGGGGCTGGGGGTACTCGTGCTCAGGCAAGAAGTCCGGCTTTAAGCGGAAGCTCAAGGCCACCTTGGTAGTGGTGAAAAAGTTGGTTTTGAGGATGGAGTTGTTGAAGACACGGAACGAAGTCATAACCATCTCATCGTGCTCGTTGGCGGCGGTGCTGCGAATGAGCGCTTTCAGCTTCTTGTCGTCCAACACCTCATCCACCTGCAGACGCAGGTAACTGAGAGTGGGCAGGAAGTCATCGCCGGAGGGACCCTGGGTCTGTACATAGTGGGTGTTGGCGAAGTCCAGATAAAGCTTGTGAATGAGCTCGGGGTAGTTGTTGATGATCTCAAAGATGTAGTCGGCAGTAAAAGTTTCCGTGCGCAGACGCTTCTTGATCTTCGACAGCAGTTCGGCATGGACGCTGTTGTTGGTGTCAAGCAAGGCAGACAAGGAGGTGTATTCGGAGCCCAGGCGGTTGAGGAACTGCTGCACAAACACCCAGGCGCAGTGAGCGTAAATGGTCTCCTGCAGACTGAGGCGGCCGGTGGCAAAGTGTCCCTGGAATCGGTTCTGGGGAATGCAGTAGAGGAGCGAGGCCTCCTTCATGATCTGGTGGATGGCAGCCTCGATCGGGGGGTACTTGGCCGAAATCTCGGTCTGCTCTGAGGGACGCAGATAGAGAGAGATGACAGTAATACCGTTGGAGAAGTTCTCCAGGTACTTGCGCGAACTAGTCAAGCGATAATAGTGGTACAGATCAGACAGAGCGCTGAACAGACCCATGGCGGAGCCCTGGCGGTAGGCCATCACCAGGCGCTTTTCCCGACTGCCCTCAATCTCGAACATCTCAATGACCGGCCCGTGGCGGCCAACGGCAGTGGAGATGATCTCCTGGTAGATGGCCTTGGTGTTGGGGGTAGCCTTCTGCAGGAACCGCTTCTCACCGATGATATTGATGTTGGTCTCATCTGGAGACGGGTTGGGGTTGGCAAACTGGCACTTGTACACGAAGTAGCAGCGCAGCTGCTGGCCATTATCACCGGGGAGGGTAGTAGGAGAGCGGAAGGTCTCCACGCGGTAGCTGTCAGGACCCCGCGAGGTGTTGATATACTTTGCGTCAATCCGCTGCTCGTAGCGGGGACCGTTCACGGTGGACACACCGGGCCGGCTGGTGTCAATGTAGACCGCATGGTCTTCGGCCTCCTTGTCCAGACGGATCTCCAACTGCTTATCATCGCGCGCATAGGCGGCGACCTTGGCAGCGTAAAGGGAGAGGATCTGGGTCACAATGGCATCCACCGTCTCGGTCTGGAAGTAGGTGTCGTCGATGCCAAGCATGTTGTAGAACCAGGTAGTCTCGGAGACGACAAAGTCACTGGGGAAGAAGCCCTTCTCCTCCAATTGATCCATCACTGCGATACACATTAACTTCATGAATTGACGCTCGGAAATGCAGTCTTCACGTACCCTGCTCCATCTGCTTCTGCTTGCCCTCGAAGGTGGCGGCAATGTAACCGGGGTCCTCCTCGGACAGAATCCGATGCGGGTTGTAGCCCGGGGTGCCGGGAATGGCCAGATGCGTGGGCTGAGGGGACGGTTGCCGCAGGGCCTGCCCGACGACATGGTCCAGCTGCTTGTTTTGGGGGTACCGCTGGAAACCGATCGGCGTCCCTGTACCGGGGCTCCCATCGTGGCTGTTAAAGATCTTGGGCTGAGGCCGGGAAGGCTGCGAGGCGCCATTGACGGACTCCGATGGGGGAGTAATTGGCGCGGGAGATGACATGATGTATCTTTTAAGAGACTCTAAACAAGAAGGAAGAAGGAAGAAAAAGAAGTCTGTGAGGGAACCGTGGTCAGCTCGTGGCACGTGGACAAAGAAGAAACGCAGCTTATCTCTGAAGTCATCAAAGAGTGGGAGATCTTGTAGCAAACAACGATAACAAGCAAGGAGGGACACTCACCGATGCCATCTACCGTCGAATCGTGCTAGATGCTTATTATGATTCGAGGAGTGAAATCCGGGGAATCCCAGGTTTATTAAATACTGCCATACAAAGACCAGAATGGGCCAGAAAGGACCAAAAGACTCAAAAGAGACCGAGTTTCTCTGACACAACGCGGTGCCATAGCCAGTCATAACCGATGCTAGGCGGCGGTCTATCCATGACTCCATCGTGACCAGCGGTCTCGAATGCCCTTGATCCGCAGGGCTGCTCCACTCGACCCAACGCTCATTCCTCCTCTTCTCCCTCTTAGGCCAAGCGTGACTAAGAGCTGGCACCGATTGGCAGCCATCGCCCCTCTATCCGAAGGCAAAGCCGGCAGGAAAAAAATCCCGCTGCGTCATGCGGGCCGAAAATAGACAAATAAATTGCCTCACTGGAGTCCAATTGTGCGACTGAGACCTTTATTCCATGCTCAACCTCAACTATGCTAAAGTCCTTGGGAAATAAATAGTAAGCTATGGCCGCTCTGGATTTTCTCATTTTCTCCCGCTCAGGCGACTTATTCAAGACATACTTTGGTCTAAAATTGAATAGAATAAAGAAAGTAGAGAAAAAGGTCAGCCGAGCATGTCAACTGCATTGGGCCGATTGCTATTACTTCCAGTTCACTAGAGATGAGGTGATTACAGTGGAATGCGATGTGTCATGGCGCGGCCTTGGACCGGTTTTGAAACCACTAAATGCCTCAATTGCATCTACTACCGGGGGATACTCGCCATCGGGGATGTATAGCCAAGGTTATTACGCACTGAATGACCACGCCGAGCCGGCGACATCGCCAAACCGGAGGGGCTCTGGTACCTGGATCGCCGTGAGTTGCGGGGTAAAGAGGACTAGTGGGCGCTACTGCGATCCAGCCATTTTGCACGTTCCGCACAGCATCGAATCATGGCGAGCCCCATAGCTTCGTTTGGACCTCTTCAAGAGTCCGACAGATTCTGCAACCCCAAAGACCGGCGGGGCCTTACGTGATACCGGCCTCTCGGCGCCACTGCGATTGGGAGAGGCTTCCGAGGGATGGGGATGAGGATGAGGATGAGGATGAGCTAATGGCTTTCGTCTGAGGTAAAATCTGTTTTTCCGATTATATGCCTGAGGCAGGAGTTTGGAACCATAGAACGTATTCAAGACTGGAACGTGATCCTTCGTCCTCTGTTGTCTCCCCCATGCAATGATCCATAATCAGGGGTGAGCTCAAGGGGTATCCTCGGACCAGTTTTCACGCCGAATTCAGGAATTGGTCGGCTGACACCTAGGTTGACCTAGATGGGCACAGACGAGTACAGCTGGTACTGGGCAATATAGGACAACGGCAACCTCGTATAGTTCCGTCCTTGTTCGCACGGTCCTGGAACTCAGATCTCCAGGACATTCCTCTTGAGACCGGGTATCTGCGTAAGCCGGACACCTCGGGGGCATATCCCCTGCGTACATCCCAGCCTTCGCCCCGTTTCGCGGCTTGGAGGATGTATGCCCAAGGTCCATGGTTCGAAGCGGTCTGGAATGCCTGCGAACCAGTACAGGTGAGCTATGTACCTACCTTAGGTACGATTGTTGCTATCACGACATGGCAGGGCGAATGAGCGAGTGTACCTGATCGGTCATCTATCACGCGTCTGCAGAAACGCCAACTCATCATCGCACGCGCATGACGTGCCTCCATTGGCGGCGAAAAGCTCGCCTGATTTGATCCCAGGCGGACACCATTAGCGAATACACTAGTGGATATGATTTGGGTCTCGATCGAAGGGGTTTCCCAGATAATGTGCAGAACCCGGAGCCCCGGGGGGGGCAAGGAGAGTTTATCCTTTTCTGGTATGCCCCTTTATCCCCGGAAAACAAGGGCGGGTATCAACAGTCAATAGTTGATAAATAGTGATGCGGGCTACCTGAGGCCCCTTAAATCCGGGGAATTAGCGTAGGTGTGGAGACGCCTCCTGTAGATCGTGGGATGAGCTTGCGAACCAACTTCCGAGAGAACCGAGGCCGGCTCAAACATGAATCGCCCACCGCCATTCCAATATTCCGGTACAACTTGTTTTGTCGCCCCTTACACTTTCATTGTTCCCTGTGTCTGCCCAAGGATACTAAGATGTGAGTTCTAAGATCTAAGTGTCTTGACCTTGCAGTGATCATTCGAGATACCATACTACATAACAGTTCGAAAGTGTAGAGTAGCCCGACAGTCTGGTTGTTGGGACGATCTACGGAGTATCTCGTGTCGGATAAGGAGAATTCTCGGCAACCTCGGTGACTCTGACGCTGACTCTCCGGTGCAAAGGCCCTGAGAGACCTGGACGCAGTTTCCATGTGGAAAGCCGCCAGGAAAATAGGAAAAGGGCCGTAAAACCGATCTGATTTGTACCGGCATCGATGCCGGTCTTCCCCGGAGCCGCCCTGTTCTAGAGCTAGTGTTGCACTCATTTCCACTCGAAAAGAGCTGATCTATCTCATTCAACTTGCCCCTGTGCAACCCATCTTCCCCACAACTCGCAACGCGTCAGTCTCCTCCGGGGAAGACGGGAATGTCTAGGTCCCATCCCTGTGATTCGATGCTCCGTTTTGAGAATGAAGCGATAGCGACTTGGCGTCTCCACGGTGGTTTTTGGTTTTTTCTTTTATTTTCCTTTTTACTGTGATGTGCTGTAGTTTGTATCCGATACTCGTACTTCTGGTTTCTTCCCCAGGCATGTAGCTTACTCCACTGGTTTTTTTTGCTTCTTTCTATTTTTTTCTTTTTCGGTCTAGCAAAGTCTCCGATGAATAAAGGAGGCGCGAGGAGTACCCCGTATAACTAGCCATACATCCAGGAGAAGGAGATTCCAATCTGCCTTTTACTCTGTCACTCTCGATAAGCCCTTAGGTCCTGCGCAGTACAATACTTCACCGCGTCACCATTGGCACCTTCCACCTTTCATCTTACTCATATACTAGAGCTTCATCTTCCGCATATCTTCAACCTCTCTCTTCAACCATCACTTTTTCCTCACTACATTCTCCTTACTAAGCTGGTTGTCCATTACACCAGAGCATCGGGAACTTTCGATTCCCTGTGAGTTTATCCCCACCCGAGCACTTTTACACCATATCTCTACCCCATATCCGATCACCGGATCCCGCCGACAACGTCGGGCAGTTTCGGGAAGGAACTATAATATAACATATCTACCAGACCGTAACACAAGTACTGACTCTAAATCACGATAGCTCCTGAATCACACATCACATCCAATTCTCCATCCTCCATCTGCCGAGATATCCATAACCCCGGCATCCGCAACATAAAAAACCACCAATCTTCACCATGGCCTCCATCTCAACCACCACAACTCACCTCCCTCCCCCAACAACCGCCGAATCATTCGCCGCCTACTCCGAGAACATCACTCGCGCCATCATGACAGCCACCAACCAGCCAGCCAAGCTGCACCACAACTTCATTGACGAGCTACCTCCCGCTCCACCACCATCACCCGTCTCCTTCGCCATCGACAGCAATGGCAAGCCTGGCAAAACGCACTCCAAGGTACCCAGTGTGAGTCTGGAGTAAACGATCCCAGCTCTTGCTCTTCTTATACCGCTTTTTTCTCGTGTTTTCACTTACGAGCGATACACCTCTCATTTCTCATGGCTGTTTGTTCTCAATTCGAGCCACATAGCGATTACTGGCGTTTGGATGGGCCTTGCGGGGTGCGAGGCATTGTATTCTTTTTTTTTTTTTTTTCTGTTACGATGAATCTGGGAACGGGATACATAAAAGGTCGGGGGTTTCTGGAGATTCGGTCTTGAATTAATTCCCTGGACTAGGAATACAAATAATTCCGTATTACTTTGATCTTGGGATATCCCGATGTATTGGTACACTAATGTGATAGCTTATCTTGTGGCAAAAGTACGAGCCGACATGCAGGGACTGAGATAGAGATGCAAATTCCTCGACCTCGGGAGTATAGATAAGCATACAAGTTTTGGGGATGTTGTACACCAGCACAAGACCAGACGTGTCGCGACACAATAGAGCCCCTCGACACCTGCCTCCTACGTGTCAAGAAGGCCTGCCGATCACGACGTCACACGCCGGGGAAACCCAAGGTGGCACAAGCTTGTAGAAGTCTTCGTAGAAAGAGACCCGCAGACACAGTAGTGCAGGAGATCGGTCGTACGGGTGAGCGCTTGGGCCGAGTTGGACGGCAGAAGGGACGATTCAACGGGCACGTCATAAAGGAGATGGGGATGACGTTATAATCACACACCAGACGAATGGGTTCATCTTAGCATGTGCGCTAAGTTGTGATCGGTACAAGGTGTGGGACCCGGCGCCTCCCCCTGTCCGGCGGCGCGGGTGAGGGGAATCATCAAGCGTTCCGTGGAAACGGAGAATTGTCTTGGTGGCATATCGAAGATATTAATGTGGCTGCGAATAACGAACAGGCTGCGAGAATATGCAGGGTCCCGGCGTAGATGCTTAGCCAGCGATGGCCTCGGCCCTGTGTTTTACACGTGACGTAAAAATAAAATGAAATCATACCGCCATTGTCGCGGTGGGCCGAATACCCGCGACCGGGGCAATTGCTTGAGTCAAGCAGATCAGGGCCAAGGCCGGTTCCTAGTTCCGGAAGCTTGATATGGCAACTCAACTCTCGTCTGGCTGAAGGTGTTCACGTATTAACTGTTCCAACGTCGCCAGTGCCTCTCCGTCTCCTTCCAAAGCTAGCTGCTGGAGCCGGTTGACTTCGGCGACTTGGGCGTCAGTGCGGGCCCATCCGCTCAGACGCTCTGCGAGATTCACATTGCGCCGAGTGCTCACTATAGTGCGCACGGTATCCGTCTCGCCCTTTGTAGCCTTGATATTCTGCAGTTGCTGGAGGAAATGCGTCTGGTACGTTTGGGGCAACACACGCCGGGGCACACCCGTGTTACCGGCCACCTGAGAGGAAGGATTCTCAGGTGTGGGTTCTGGATGTCCAGACATCCCAGGATCCTGAACCAATCCGGGTCCAGAGCTGGAGGTGATGTTCGCCTTGCGACCGAGGATCTTCACGCTGTTGGCGGCGACGAGGTCGAAAGCCGGGCCTCGTCGCAGAGGCGTATGGTCCGGATCTGGATCCGAGTCCGGGTGGGAAAAGATTAGCTCGGTACCAATTTGGTCGGCCCAGGAACAGCTGAAGATTTGGTTGTGGTACGAGACGATCGGGTTGGTCGTGTGGAGACCGAGAATCTGGATTCGCTCGCTACTTCGACTCTCAGATTCTGCACTCTCGAGAAGCGTGAAGGCATCGGCACCTGTATTAGTATCAGGTGCATCGTCCGCTGCATTGGGAGCCTCATTGGAGGAGGTGAGGTCACCCTGACGCCGTCGTGGAGGGCGGATAGGGCCATGGTGAGAGCTTAGGTCCAGGTTCAAATAGAAGGTCTAGCAAGGGTCAGTAGGTGCAAAGTCGACAGGACAGGGTAGATATCACCTCCGTCTCCGAGTCATGATACTCGTACTCGTACTCCTCATCCGAGCCCGGATCCATATGGCTATCCATGCTTTGCAAGGGATCTCCAATTATCAACATAACATCAAAACTTTAGTTGCGATGATAAGATAGGGCAGATGAGTCAGCATATGCAAGCGGTGAGACCGAGATGAGGGGTTCCCGCTTGCGGTGAGTTTGAGTTGGGTTATTTGTAGTTGTCGCGGGTCCTGTCAAGGGATTTTCTCCCTATATTTTCGGGGTGAGAGTTGATTCTATCATATGAGTTAATTCTAAAGCCATTGCAGGTCTGACATTTTCATGGGTGAACATTTCAGTTCATCCTTGTACTTGCGTAACTAGTGTACATAACTGAAACATTCTCCAGCTCAGCCTTATGACTTCAGCCCCTCCCGCTTTACCCAAAGGGAGAGGAAGAATGGCGGCATCATGTCTCCGTAAGTTATCCGAGTCTTCCGCCCTGCATAGTTCCATGCAAAGCTATCGGGGAGCCTATGGCGATCGCATCCGGCTTGGGTCATTCGATATCCATTTCCGCACGTTCCCGGTCTGACTTGTTCGAGAACCTTTTTTCCCTTTTTTTTTCCTTTTTTTTTTTTCCCCTGACTTTTGCCCTGTTCGCGGAGGGGCTCGCCTTCGCTGGGATCGGAAACTCCGGCAAGACTTGTGACTGACCACAAAAATCTTGCTTTATAGGTCTCTCATCCTTCCTGCAGCTTGCCCTGCTTGTTTCCCTCGTTGTATCTCATTCCATAGGACCCGATCCCAACGACCCTGCGGCATGCCCGACAGCCTTGTCCTCGCCCCAGTGCATTGATTATCCGGTCTCAACCGGAGTTTTAGAGACTGCCCTGTCAGTCCGTGAGCATCCTGACTCTCGGTTACCAGCACGGGCAGCCTATGCCGATTTGCTTCAGCAGATGGGTCGCAAGGCCAAGGCTACCATTGTTGCTCTGTCGACTCTAATCGTGTATGTATCCGTCAATAGCCTCACCCGGGCCCTCAATCCAGAATCCTTTATCTGGTATGAGGAGGACAAAGACGAACGGAGCTGGGTCGCGAGTTCGCGGTCCTGGTTCGACCGTAAGAGCTGCCGCTGGCTCGGCGTCTGCGGCGCATCACATCTCCAAACGGCCGAGGAAAACTTTGGCCGGCGCAACCCGGAAAAATGGCAAAAATCCAACGATACCGAATCGGAGCCGTGGCGATCCTACTGGTTTAGCGGGGCCAGTAATCAATCCGAGTGGGATGCCGAGGAGTGGGCTCGGCGGGAGATCCCCGACTATGTTTTTGACTATGCCCCACTCGTCCATCTCTATTCCGGGGAACAGTTTTGGCCCGGAGACATCGCCGAACATCTTTACCACACCACTCCCATGCTCAATTACATCCCTATACAGGCCCAATGGGACCATCCCACTCTAGAGAACCTCAATGAGCTCAACCAATGGAAAACGGGTAGCCAGGTATTCTTGACCAGCAATGACGATGTGCAGACCCGACCCCCTTGGCTCGAGGGTGAGAGGAATATTCCAGAGTCCGATGAAGAGAAGAAGGAAGCATGGGCCGACTGGGACGGTCGAGTAGATGGAAAGATCCCCGGTGACACCGAAGAGGACCGTGCCGAGTGGTTTGATCTGAGACACTCAGAAGGCGAAGATCTAGACCAGGAATCCTTGCAAGCGCATCGATTGCTGAGACAGGAGCTGCGCAAACGCTATGGTGGTAAAGAGATCCAGGAACCTGTCCAAGGCACGCCCACAGAAGGGGCGGGGGGCCGCAGCGATGCTCCTGCAATCCTGCTCGTGATGGATAAAGGCAACGGCGTGGTGGATGCCTACTGGTTCTTCTTCTACAGCTTCAATCTGGGCAACACGGTCGTCAACGTGCGGTTCGGCAACCATGTTGGTGATTGGGAGCATTGCCTCGTCCGATTCCACCACGGCCAGCCAAAGGCCCTCTTCTTCAGTGCCCACGCGGCCGGTGACGCCTATCGATATGAAGCCGTGGAAAAGATCGGAAAGCGGGTGAGTCAACGGCTCCCGATCGCCCTTTTCTCTATACCAATTGCTAACGTATCGCAGCCGGTCATCTACTCCGCCGAGGGAAGTCATGCCATGTACGCCACGGCTGGGGTGCACGAGTACATCCTGCCATGGGGACTTCTACACGACGTGACCGATCGGGGCCCGTTATGGGATCCCGTGCTCAACTCCCATGCATATACTTACGACTTTGACAACGATACCCTACGCGCATCCACCTACAGCCCCGCCGCACCAACAGAGTGGTTCCATTTCCGCGGCCACTGGGGCGACAAGTTCTATCCACTAGGTGACTCACGACAATACCGATTCGCTGGTCAATACCACTACGTGAACGGGCCACTTGGACCGAAATTCAAGCATCTCGACCGTGTCAAGGTGTGTCAAGGTCCAGACCATGCGACCTGCGTGGTCAAAGATTGGATTGGAGAAGATGTACGAGCCCCGCGCTGGGACTCTGTCGGTCTTGGCGAGTGACTTCGAGGCGTTGCGTATACCATGATTTTGCTTTGATTTGATATATACCCCCTTGACCTTTTTCCTGCATTTTGACATTTAGACCCTGTTTAGGATCCACCGAGCGGTCCCTTTGCTGAGCCTCAGATGCACGATATCATGACTTTATCCAGCACGATATCATGACTCTTAACCTTGAACGCACGCGGTGCTATCTCTTTGATTCAAGCGTTTGGCGTATTTGATCTGGTCTGCTTATTTGATTTGAATTTTAGGATTTCTACTAAACCATAAAAAAGATGATGCATACAAATACACTGTGATAGAAGCACTGTTTTTGTAACTTCCAATGTTGTTTGGATTTTATGTACGTAGATTGAATAGATTCTTCAGAACATGATCTCAGGGTAAAATCATGCCAGGGACATCATATTTGAGCGCTTCCCAGACTAACTAATGAGAAGCATGCTGATCAGGTACGCCAGATATACAAAATGGGAGAACAGCGGATATAAAATCACTGCCAAACAACAACGCAACAATGCAACCGAGTAGACTCTACCCTCTGATCTCCCAGAGTCGAATACGACCCTGCTCATTACCCACAGCCAACTGCTCGGAATTGGGCGAGATAGCCACCGACGAGATACGGCCCAAGGGCGTGTTGGAGGTAGGCCAGTTGCGGTATACGGTGCAAGAGGGGAGGTGGACTAAAGAAGATGTTAGTAAATGAGCTTCGGTAAAGATACGAGAAAGCAAGAATTCACATACCAAGACGCAGGGCATCGCGCTTCCATCGGCTCGCCATAACCAGCATCTGACCATCAGGAGCAAAGACCAAATGGCTAATTGGGGTAGTAAGCTGGTCCAAAGCGCGGGCTGGGTTCGGGTTGCGCGGGACACCAGCCTGTTTGCCATCCTTCTCAGCAGCGGAAGCATTGGCAAAGGCGGCAGCCCAGTCACGACGATCGTAGACATTGACAACGCCGCTGGAACTTCCAATAGCGACCCAGCGATCACCACCGAGCTGGGTGCGGCCCGAGCGGCCACCCAGACTAAGGACGGTAGTGCCGACGGCACCGGCATCAAGCCAACGGGCGACCACGCGACGCTGCTTGCCGTCCCACTCGGAAATCTCACCATTCTTGCTGGCAACGGTCATGCCCTCACCATCGGACCACCAGGCAAAGTCGGCGACACCACCACGGCCATCGACGCGGACCTGCGCGATCCACTGCGCAGTCCCGGAGTTCAGAACGTTGATGACACCGCCGCCCTTACGAGAGCTGCCGACCAGACCGACGTACCGGCCACAGGGTGAGAGCTTGAAGCGCTCCATGGATTTCTGTTCATTTTTCCGGTCTGCGGGGCCATTGACCTTGTCCACCTTGCCGGTGTCCAGGTCCCAAATGTGGAAGTAGCGCCGGCGGCCAGAGGCAAAGATTTTGTTACCTCCCGGTGGGGCGAAGGTAGAAGTATGAAGCGGCGTGCGTTTGATGTGCAACGAGGTCAGAAGCGGGTTCGGCGCCGGCGCTGAAGGAGAGACGTGGTGCAGGAAGAGTGTCGATGCAGGTCCAGAGGAGAGCAAGAGCGGATAGTGAGGATGGAAGGTGAGCGAGTCGACCGAGGACTGGATAGGTATGTTAGTTGTTATGCTTCGCATATTGTCGCATCTGGAAAGATCTTACCGGTTGCGTCTTTCCGACATCCTTCAATCGCTGGATATCAAGTACCTCCTGTCGCAACTTGCGTTTCCCGCCTGAGCGAGCATTGTCTTCAATGCGAGTCAAGTCGGTAGCATTCTGAAGCAGCTTGGCCAGGGGCTGCATGGACAGTTGTTCCTCCTCATCATCCGAGTCCATCTGTAAATCACTGTCCGCATCCGAGTCGTCTGAGTTCATCTTCCGGCGCTTGGCCGTGAGTTCTGGGTTTGCCCATTCGGGGGTTGGGTGCAGACGCTGGAATTGCCTGCGCAGTCGCCGAACGTATTCCTTGCCGCTGACAATGTCCTCCGACTCAGCCACTCGCAACTTGCGCAGCCTGGCCTGGCCTGCTAACGATACGGCAATTCGCTCGTCGTCGCTGTCGTGCCATACGGCAGGAGCGTCTCCCTCGGAGTCCTCGGCATCGGAGGGGGTCTCTGGAGATGTGATCTCTGTAGGAGCAGGCGCATCGCCGGAGTCGAGGAAAAAGAGCTGTAGAAACGAAGGATTGTCAGTACTAGCTCATGGATGGTGATGCCGTACAGGCTTGAGATGGGGGTCACATACATCCGCATCAGCCATGTTATCCATGTCTCCGTCATCTTCACCCTCTGCGCCTTCGTCATCGTTCCCATTCTCCTCGTCACTATACAGAGTGAGCTGCATAGCATCAGCCCGCTCTTGCTGGTTTTTCAACGCGCCCATAAAGCCGGCATCGTCACCAAAAAGCATACGCTCCAGCTTCTTTTCGGCTTCATCCGCCTCGGGAATACTTTCCTCGTCCGAGCTCGTTTCGTCGTCCATGTCAATGTCTTCGTCCACATGGTGCTGGTTCATGGCGGTACTTTCGAACGGAGACCGAGCGGTCGTCCGCTTGCTCTTTTGCTTCAACCCAGCTGTGGCCATTGTGATAGCTCCGTATGTGCAGATCGAATGGACCCTGTCAAATTTCCCTCGAAAGTCAATCCTCCGCTGCTATCGGCTTTCGGAAGCTTGCTTTGGCGGGATCAGAATATTTTTCGCTTTGATTTTTGCAATGCCGGCAGATACGGGCGGTGTAGAAGACGGTCAAATTTATTGTGCCTGAGGCCACAATATGAGAAGCGGGTGTGAACTCCGGGCGTAAGTGGTGATTCGTAACCACTCTTATTTCCGTCTAGTTAATCCATTTGGGTTGCTTGGAGGCAACTTTGGAAATTACTATTCAGATGAAAGGCTTGTATTAGCAATGTAACCCTACAAAATAAGCCTAGGTATGTGTCAGGGCTGCCCAGGTGTTTAGCAATTCCAGTGGCAAATATATCCAAGCAAGTTCTGAGGTTTAGAGTAAGTTTATATCCGTACTCCGTATTCGAGAGCTAAATATTCATGTACATGTTCATTTCATAAAGAAATCATCGGTGAGAGCGGTCGCAAAGTCCCATAACGCCGTCAAAGCAAATAGTAGTTCATTGATCGTGAGGCTCACGCGTCGGGTTTTGGTTTCCCATCTGGCTCGCTACGACTGCTGCTGGAGGAAGGAGGTTCGTAGGGTGGAACCGGAGAATGATCTTCAGTGAGTTGCCCTTCAGGCTTGTGGAGAGCCTCTGCAACAACCTTGGGCTGTGACGGTGTGTCTTTCCCAGGTGCTGATTCTTCATCACCGGAGTCAGTGGAGTAAGCCTCATCGAGACCAGCAAGAAGCGCTTCTCGCCGGTGAACATCATCGGGATTGTGGATGATGTCGCTCGCGACGTAAAGGTCATAAGAAAGCGGCTTTTTGATGAAGGAGTCGATGATATAATATTGGATGGCGTTCATAAGCAGTGGGAACAGAAGCATGACGAAGGCAATCTGCAGGGCAGTGTTGCCTTCTGTCCATTGCAAAGCCCAGTCGCCAATCTTTATGATGAAGGGCAGCAGGTCGATAATGAAGAAGACAATGATTTTCATGCTGAAGAGTCCCATGAAGTAGATGATGGATTGCTTAAGCCACCACATAGCGCGCGGCGGATGACCATAGTTTCCGGACTCGATCGATTCTGGAGGGTTTGCGAGAGGGGTGTAAGATGCAAAGAAGTTTAGAATGCGCAGGACGAGAATTAGAATCGGAATACCGAGGGTAGTCTGGTAGACTTGTTAGCGATCGCACTTCTCCACGAGAACAAGGCAGAAACTCACGTCAATACCCAGGTTCAGCAAGTAAACCGAGCAAGGGTTTGGTCGGTAAATCTTCTGTATCTCGAGCTGACCAGCCGAGAACATGGAAATGACAAGATTCGCCACGTGAAGCATAGTCGAGCCAAACACCTGTTTCGAAACATCAAAGGCCCACACCTTCACCGGCCGCTGTGGCCGTTCTCTCCATCGCTTGTAGACCAGAGACAGTAGTGCCAGAGCCCCCAAAGCAGCCTGAATGAGGAGAGAGAATGGCCCAAGAAGCTTGCATTCACCATTTTCGTCTCTGCCTTGGCCCTCTCCATGGTAGTATAGCATGTGCGAAGAAGGTGACGGGGAAGGAGGGGATGCAACAGCGATACTAGCCAGCGACATTACGGGCGATGTGTCTATCACTGTAGTATCGGTTGCGGGATGACTGATCGACCGCAGAAGAGACAGATGCGACCTGTGCTGAGAGGACTAGGTCTGGGTGTTACGCTGGACCAGCCGTCTTATGGATCGCGGAGGGCGTATGTCATATGTGTGACATACTAGGGTGAGCTGAGTTTCTGTGTCCCTCAGACAGGGGTCTAGACAAGGGATAGGGATAACGGTTTTCGAAGATGGGAGGATCGCAAATTGTGAATGCCCGACGTCGTTGAGCTGCCTTGGAAGCGGAGGCGGTAAGTGGGGCAGATATGATTCCGCCCTCGCCACAGCGTCTGGACTCTTATATACAAAACGAACACCATCTGTATTGCGATGCAATATCGCATCACTCTGAATCGGAGAATCTGTGTATGGCATAGGATTAGTTTTTGAGCGGCTTTTTAGATTTCTCGCATGGGAGACTGTTCCTGGACTATACATAGGAGACGAGTGTGGAAAGGCCGCTTTTCATTTGGCCATTAGATAGGACTCAAGAGGACATTAGGTAGGACTCAAGACAGAAGGAGACATAGGCCGTGAGGCTTTACAAAAATCCTCATATCAATTATCTTACCCTTCTCATCCTAGGTTGCCTTGGGGGTACTTCGGAACCTCGCTTTTCTTATAAGAACGATGCTTATTTTTCGAGAGGTCTGAAACAATCATATAAACCAAGCACTACATATAGAGGTAGTCTACTTATAGTCTGCTCTAGTTAATGTTCCTTCTAGATGGAATTGATCGTGAACGGCCCCCGCCAAGAATAGGACCCCATTTCTCTTCAGCCCAGTGGGTACTCTTAGTACTCTGAGCTTAACCGCTTAGACCATAGTTTACATTGACTTACCTAGGTAAACAGTCAATTGACATATTCCAAAATAGCCCAACCCTCAAAAGTGAAAACAGATAGCTAGATCCTAGAACCCACAGTAAAATGATTGAAACCCAGGGCTATCGAAAATACGTATAATCCCGCAGTCACATCCTTTGCGCAGCGCGAGCTTTAGGCCCTACATTGGTATTGATCCCATGTCCTGCCAACTGTAACCTCCGTCACGCCGCAACCTCACTGATCGGCGATACTACGTAGACTAAACAAGCAGAAACACGGGTCGTGTTTTTTGAGCAAAGCGGCTATTGTTATTGATCGCCTGGTAGGATGAGCGATAAAGATAGAATAAACATTGAAGAAAAATATCTTCCGCGGAGCTTCATCATGCGGGGAGCTCCCGGATCGATGACAGAGAAGCATCCAATCCTCCATCCTCATCCACTCAAGAGCACCGTTGATATGAATCGTGAAAAGAAAACCCAGGGAATAGAAACGCCGAAAACCCCTCAACCAACCCGAATCGATAGAATTGGAGAGCCGTTGCAATACCATGCGCAGCTATATGCTAGCAGAGGGCATCATAAGAGTCGAAGGTCATCACACATTACTCTATCCCATGCTGCTGTTTAAGTCGTTCGAGATTTTCTTGTCTTTCCGCGAGATCTTCTTTCGAACGGAGCATCTTTTCCGGCTGGTGATACAAGACTGCGCGCACATCCCATCAGCTTCCAAATCCATCGTTGGCTTGATTCCTTCCGTTATACGTACCAACCAGGTATCTGTTCTGGAAGTTGAAGCCATTGAGCTTATCGCATGCCTGCTTGGCGTCGTGCACGTCCTCGTAAACCACAAATGCGGTACCCTTCGAGTTATTGGCGATACCCTGGCGAATTTGCCTATCGACAGGGAAAGAGAAATCAAATGTCAGCGGCGGAACAACCAGCGAATGGGAGGGAGCACGGGTTGCTTTACCGGATGGGCCCGAACTTGCCAAAGAGGTCGAACAGCTGATCCGCTGTTACGTTGTAGCTAGCAGGACAAAGTCAGTGGTCTTCTATTCGACTGCAGGTACCATGATGCAAGAGACCGCGTCGAGCGTTGACGGCGGGGCGATAGGTGACTGAGATAACGTACTTGAGGTTCTTGACGAAGAGAATCCTATCACAAAAATGGAAATTAGCATTAGTGTACACCCAGGTATCTCAGATCGAACACGAATGACGCTCCATGTTGGAGTTGGTCACTGAGACCAGGAGGGGCAAAAAGAAATGCGCACATACCGATTTGCTTCGGGGGCGAGCTTCCGGCTCATTCTCAGGACAAATGGGATCTAAAAAGAGGTGGTGCGAAGATTGAAATGGAGAGCGAGATACCCGGGGTATCGAGGGCAGTGGGAGAAGGAGAAGGAGAAGCAAAAGCAACTGAGTGCCAGACACGGAGATGCAGAAAGCACGAGTTGGCTTGGCATCCCATGAGGTTTAGCGTGTACCAGATGCGTGCAGCATGACCTAAGGATTACCGTATGTTACAAATTAGCTCACATGACCTATCTACAACTTTCATTACATACAGGACCGGACTGTATCAACGATACAGCTCAGCGGCGACGCTCTCGTCGCAACTGAAGCTTCGGGGCATTCGAGGCCGTCTTTCGCCCTTCACCTTTTTTCTCCAGAGACAATCGATCGCGGGCCGCTTTTTCACCGTCTGAGCGCTGACATTGATTTCACGAAAGTGCTCAAGGTGTGAAAACACTTCGTCAGTCACAGCGATCCTGCGTACATACCTGACCCAGTCGACTTCCCGCTCCCTCTTCGCCTACTACGCCTTGCGCTCATCCTTCCCCTCCTCCCACGGAGCGCTCCATCCATTCGCACGACCTCCGCTCGTTATCCAGTTCGCAGGATTCCATTCCTGCTGACTGGATTGCACTCGATCCGCCTCTTTTCCTGCCCGCGGGCTGCGCCGCGACTCCTCGGCGCCTTTGTCCTCCCGCCGCTCGACTCCAGAACCCCCTCAACTCGAGCCGCTCCGCGACTCGCCTCCTTCGCCCACGCCGTCCGTCTTCAATCGGCCATCGAACATCTCGGTGCATCTCGCGGCCTCTCGTGCGAATGTCCCTTTGCCAGGAATGACTTTCCTTTCCTCTGCGACGGCCTCTCGCTAGTCCGTGTGGTCCAACATCCCCGCTTTGCACCCACCTGCCGCAATTGCAAAACTTCGCGTCCGACCCCTCCAACTTTTTCCCCCTCTCTGTTCTCACTATCTGAGTGAAAATGATGAGCGCGGCGTCTTTCCTGCCTCCGCTGGGCGAGCGCCCGCCGCAGTACCGCACCCCATCCCCTCCGCGACGCGCTGTCGAACCCATCACACCGTCCACCGCCGAATTCCGAGCACCAAGACCCGGGCGCGGCATCACTCGGGCTGCGAGCTTTGATCACGACCAGGGCCCGTCAAGTCCCCATCGGAGTGCCCCTGTGGATGGGAGTTCATCTCGTCGGTCGGGCCATGGTCGGTCGAACTCGACCATTGATACCCTCGCGACGATCGCTCTCGCAACCAGCCCTACCTTTGCGCCACTTTCAAATCACTCACTTTCCCCTAATTTCCGATCGACGATGCCCTTATTCCCCCCCGAACCTGCCGACTCCGAACGGCCCGCGAAACGCCCACGCTCGGAGCGGATTCCGTCTCCATACCGTTCTCGGGGAGCAACCTTGGATGCACCTCACCCGAATATCCAGGATAGCATGACCACCGATGCGGAGCTTTTGCTCAACCTCGCCAGACCAACCAATTTCCAACCCGGCAGCCATACCAAGCGAGTCAGCATTGACGAAACTTATCACCATTATGGATGGGATGGGATGAGGCACAGTCGGGTCGGCTTTGCCAGTGGGACCTATGGTGGTCCGGAGGATGCAAAATCTTTCTATCACCCCGATGATCATGCTCCGTCGCGCATGAGGTCTCGTTCGGATGGATCAACATTTCTTTCACGCCCTGTGATCAGTGGTGTACGCCCAACGACCAGCTCAGGGACATTACCTCCCATTGCATGGGAAGATGAGCATGAAGACAATCTATGGGACTCATCAGCAGAAGCATCTCGCCATTCTGGGTACAGCCACCGTCGATCTGCCGCTACTCGAGAATCTCATGTGCTCCACAAATCGATCGATCCTGTTCCGAAGGTCGAAGAGGAGGACGGTGGTTCGAACCAGGCAAGCTGTGCCGCATGCCATCTGGTGAGAATTCCTGTTGAAACGGAGGAAAAGGATGAAGATACGTGGATTGGTTGTGATGGATGCAAGCGGTGGTTTCATATCGTTTGTGCCGGATTCAAAAATGACCGAGAAATTCGCACTGTCGACAAGTTTATCTGCCGCGATTGCCGGCCAGTCCACGGCCAGACGACCTTTGTGCGCAAGTCCTCGCGCGCCCGTACGGCAATCGACTACGCCGGTCTCAACCAGGGTCTTGTCAAGGCAGCCACGGATTCCTTGGAACACCACTATCTGGAGCCCATTCGCCAAGGGAGAATTCAGTTTACCCCAGAGAACTTCCCTCGAATGAGACCTGAGCTAGTCACGGCTGAATACTTCGAGCGCGGCAACGGATGGACAGAACCAGTAGTGATTCCTGCCTGTTGGAATAATCGCGAGCCGGTTCCTAAAGTCGACGCTGATTTCGAAGATCTTGTGAAAGAGGCTTTGTCGCAGGAAATGTTCGATGACCTACTCGACCACGTTTCTGAACAAGAGACGGACCTTGAGGAAACAGTCGACTGTGGTCAGGACCAGCTAGACATGGTCATCCCTGAAGGGCTCACCGTCCGGGCCGTAGCCGAATTGTACGGCCCGGAGGAGAGGGTTGAAGTGATTGATGTCAAGTCGCAACAGGGAGAGGACAAGAGGTGGAATATGCAGAAGTGGGCCGATTACTACGAAAGCAACGATTCCAATAAGGTGGTTCGGAACGTCATCAGTCTTGAAGTGTCTCAAAGCAGGTTGGGCAGGCTCATCAAGCGGCCCAAGGTCGTGCGCGACCTGGATCTGCAAGATGCCGTGTGGCCCGAGGAGCTCAAGGCGCTTGGAGACTTCCCCAAAGTCCAGTTTTATTGCTTGATGTCTGTCGCTGACTGCTATACCGACTTCCATATCGATTTTGGCGGCTCGTCGGTGTATTATCACATCCTCAAGGGCAGCAAGACTTTCTTCTTCATCCCCCCGAAGGACAAGCACTTGAAGAAGTATGAGGAATGGTGCAATTCTCCCGCCCAGGATTCAATCTTCCTTGGTAACCAGACCAAGGAGTGCTATCGCGTTGATCTCTCAGAGGGGGACACCATGTTGATCCCCTCGGGGTGGATTCACGCCGTGTGGACTCCGCAGGACAGTCTGGTGATCGGGGGCAACTTCCTCACAAGAATGAACTATGGGATGCAGATCAAGGTGCTTAACATTGAGAAGGAAACCAAAGTGCCCAGGAAGTTCAGGTATCCTTTCTTCCAGAAGGTTCAGTGGTACACGGCATTGAGGTACCTGGAGGATGACCCCATCCCCCAGGATGTGCTGGAGGCTTTCGCACACGACGACAACTATCGGTTCCGTCGACATTACCCCATATATTACGAGTTTGGGGAGCGGACCAACCAAGAACCCGTCGGCTCTCCTTACTACAATGCACGGTTCTATTCCCAGGCCGAGCTTGAAGGCTTGCCGGAGTTGACCAAGTACCTCCTGCGGACAGCTCTCATTGCAGGTTCCTATCTTGTTGATGGCGTCTCGATGGACGCGCGCAACGCGGTCAAACGCTCGATCCCGAAGTGTATTGCGGACCCAGTTGATATGATTAGGAGGTTCGGCATTTGGGTTGCATGGAAACGCGGGAATGAAAAAGCACCTCAATGGACTCATCCTGGCGTTATCGAAAGCAACCCTAAAGTATCTCTGGACGAAAAGAAGTCTGCCGGGAGGCCTAGCCGCCGGTCCGAACGCAACGTGGACAGTCAGCGCACCTATGCTGAAAGACAAGCAGTCCAACGACCGTCCGAGGACTCCGCCGCAACTCCGCTTCCCCCGATTAGTAGTGTCATCTATGAGCCCTCCGAAAGTGAAACACCGGCGCCAGCCGTTTTCCTTCCCGACTTTGCTGCACAAGATATTTCCACACCTAAACCACGACCTGCCCAACGCGGCTCTGGGCTTGGGCCGAAGCGTGTTGCCTGTGACGCCTGTCGTCGACGACGTATCCGGTGCCGCCACAAGGACGAGCCGAATGACCAGATGCTCAGCCGACAAATGGCAATCAACGGATTTGGATCGGCATCAGGCATGAGCACCCCTTCTTCTTTGGCTCAGGATGCAGTTTCTGCACTCAATTCTCTGGCAGCGATCGCTTCCCAGGCTGGTTTCCAAGGCAATGGTGTTGTCGGCTTAGATCAGTTTGATGGATCAGGCAAATTTCAGTCGGCAGTCATGGGTACTTCTACAGCGGCCGCCAATCGACTCGGTGATCTCAGCCCCGATGGGGCCGGCGGGAAAAAGGGACGAAGCAAGGCGTGTGATGACTGTCGAAAGAGCAAGGTTGGTAGCCCCGTACTACCCATAATGGACTTGCTTACTGACTTGAAGGATAGCGCCGTTGTATCCATGACGAGTATGGCAGGATAGACCCTGTTAAGGCACAAGAACGATCGAAACCTCGAGGCACCGCTTCCGCGAAACGACCACGGCCTAATGGAGAAGACGCTGGTGTGCCTGTAACGAAGAAAACAAAGCAGGAGAGCACGTCTCCTGTTGCGCATTCAGGGTACTTCAGCCAAAACGACGACAAGGGTTCAGTAATGCAGGCTGTTTCCGTTACGGCTTATGATCCTGATGCTGTCAGCTTCGGCCCGTCAAATCAGCTTCCAGTACAGCCTAACAGAGAGGGCGAGACGGCTCTTGGCCTGACCTATGCATCGCCGCCTGTCTTTCATGCCGAATCGGTTGATGCGAAAGATCCCATTTCCATGTCTGCTTCGTCAAAACCGACCACGTCTTTGGTTTCTCCACCCACGTCGCTGGCCGACGACATGGATGTGGTACAGGATGGCGAGGCATTGACGTCTGTTGAAAGTGAAGTCCCGACACTCCACACCCCGAACTCCAGCTCTTGCCACTCTTCCCGTCAACCCCGACATGGCGAGCGGTTCGCGCCGGATACAACAACATCGTCTCGTGCTCCTAAACCAGCTAGTCGGCCGGCACCATCCACCACGCACCGGACTACCCCTGGCCCGCTGCCGGCATCTGCCAAGAAGCCGTTATCACGTCCTTCGTCATCCCATACGAAGAAAAGCTCACCGATGGTCGAGAAGCGTTTCGAACGTCATATGGCATCTTCGTTATCCCCCAATCAAACAAGCAAGCATGTGAAGCACCTCGTCGACGAAGAGAATACCGACGCAGAAAGTCTTCGTCTGATCCGGGAGCTTCAAGAAGAGGAATTTGGCCTGCGGAAACGCTCTACCCGCGGCTAGAGAGTCGTTCAAACTCTTTTTTCAAATTATTTTCACCAACGCAACGGTTTATTCAGGATATAATATCAGGAGCTGGGTATGGCGAATCGGAGTTCATGTGGTGTTCAAGGCGTCTTGTATTTTTGAGCCAGAATGGCTGTGGAGTTTATGTGTGATTTTTCGTGTTGTATGGGTCTTTTATTCACCCTTTGAATCCGGTCTTGGTTTTTCCTCGCTTGCCTCGGACTTTTTATTTTCTTTTGTTCTAGTTCAGGCCAAAGTTTGGACGTTCCTTCGCACTCGACTTTACTTATCTGTTCTGGTCTCCTTTTTTCTCTCGAATGTCTAGACATGACTCAACTTGTTGCTGGATTGAATTTTCTTTGTTTTGGGCGCTGAGTTAGGCGTTTGAATTTCCCAAGAGAACTCGTATATTTTCCTTTTCTTCAAGCTTATTCGATCATTTCTATAAGCCTTCTCTTAAATACAGTACTCTTTGTTTCTCGCGTGATAGTTCTAGCGCATCAGTCCGCGATGCTGCCCAAGCGGATCTTGATTGAAGTTCTATTGACATAATACCTAGAGCCTAACTAGTCGCGTCATGCAGAACTTGCTGTCCTGAACGACGCGCACCAAAAAAAAAAGGAACATGCTTATAGAGTCTTTACAACCTTGATTGGTCATATAAAACATCGACAAGGGGGCAGATCATCTGACCTGCAAATCACCTGGTTTGTGACACTTTAGCGCCGCCACTATGTTTCTCATTCTCAATGCGATTCCAACTTCTCCTGTCTTCTACCTTCTACCAGAAGAATAACCGTTCCTTGGAGTGACATGACACTCCAGTCCATCCGGTCCTTCTTCAAGGGGTCCTCAACATCATTCCAGACACTTTCCGATCTTCATCTCGAAATCAACCAACAGTACTCCTCCTTTGAAGTGCCCGTAGCATCAAAGCACCTTATTCTAGCAGGCGACATCGGATGTTTACAAGATTACAGTGAATATCTTGGTTTCCTTCGAAAACAAACCACCAACTTTGAAATAGTATTCCTCGTTCTCGGCAATCATGAATTCTACAATGAATCTTTTGAATCGGGGCTCGAGAAAGCCAGACAACTCGAGCAAGAACCATGTTTGAATGGGAGACTCGTTCTGCTTTATCAACGACGATACGATATTCCGGGCACCTGTGTGACGATCCTCGGCTGCACGCTATGGTCCCTGATCCCATCAGAAGCAAGAGAGATCGTCCAATCCAAAATTCAAGATTTTAAGAAAATCGAGGGTTGGGCGATTGATCAACATAACGCGGCTCACGAATCCGATCTGTCCTGGTTACGACATGAAGTACAAGCTATCCATCAAGAGAATGGAAAGGTCACCCAGAAAAGGGACGCTCGGTCTATTGTGGTTGTGACGCATCATGCGCCCTCTCTCCAACGCACTTCGAGTCCCCAGCATGCCCAGAATCCCTGGAGCACTGCCTTTGGAACAGATCTCTTGTCGGAGAAATGGGATGGTGTTAAACTTTGGGTATTTGGCCATACGCACTATACAACGGAGTTCAAAGAGAAGGGCATCAGGGTTGTGAGTAACCAACGGGGATATGTGCTTCCTTGGAGCAAAAGCACGGAGACATTCGATGCGAGGAAGGTTGTCTGGGTGTGATATGGCATTTTTCTCATACTAGGATCTCACCCCGGTCCTTGGGGCCGGTCTAGCCAGCTCCTCATGATACAAGCTTGAACATATCGACTCCTTATTTTTCCTTGTTCATTTGGTAGTCGAAGGAATGGGTGCTCCATCAGTCCACGAGCCATCTTTCTCTCTTCTGGAAGCCAAGCAAGCATCACCTTTGCAAATGACAAGAAGTTCTCCTTTTCCTTCTCTTCGAGAGGGAGAAGGAATACCAGGGCGGCAAGATAAACCCAACAGAGAAAAACAGATAAAGCAAAAACAATAGGAAAAACAAAACATACAACAGCAGGGATTCGCTGGGGGTCACCCACCCAACTACTAACGTGTGGCTTGTCCGAGGCCAATAGTCTGCCGCCCGGGTGAGAATCACCCATGGTTATCGCACAGACTGTACAGGACGATTGGTTCCCCTCGATCTTCTAGAGCGATTGAAGCTTACATGATCGGAAATACCCTCCAAGGCCTCGGCCTGTCAGTTTGTCCGATCCCGAACTCGGGCGGTATCGATTCGAAAACAACACCACCACAATACTTTTGAAAAGCTCCATGGATCAAAGCAGCCCACCCAATTACAAAGAACTTTTCGAGAGAGAAACTAAGCTGCGGAGGCAGGCCGAGGAAGAGAGACGACAAGCTGGGGAAGGGAGACGACAAGCCGAAAATCAAAACAGGCAGTTCACTCGGAAGACTTCTTTGCTAGAATATCTTCGAACCTGCCGTAACTTACTCTCCCGCCCTTTACGTGTACGAACTCCGTCTCGTTCAACAAAGGGGAAGATCCCCGCCCCTCAAGGGAAATATTGCCCTGCTCGCCTTCTTCCATGGACAGATTGTGCAGATGCGCAGCGAGAAATATACGACTCGGTTTGCAGCTACCTCCAAGCAACGAGTGACCATCCTTCCCAATTATTTTCGACAGTTGCGCGCCTGGAAGGCCTCGCCGACTCGTTGGATAGTCCGCTAAGCAGTGAACGGGTCCTTGAAACTTATGAAAGGGTGGCCGTTGAAAATCATGTGCGACATATCATTTCTGAACTCTGCAAAATACCCGAAGCCCGGCGGCGGTTTCGTCTTGGTAATGGCGTCTGGTTCGAGAGCCATACCAATAGCCTAGAAGATGCAGCTCAGAATGACGTTACTCTCGACGATGAAGACAGCTCATCAACAAAACACCGACCACGACCTGACCAGTTCTGTATCCACCGAGCTGACGACAAAAATTCCCTGCTCATGACGGTGGAATACAAGCCCCCTCATAAACTGACCGTTGAAAATCTTCGTGTGGGTCTTCAGCCAAGGATGGATTTCTGGAATGATGTGGTGCAACGCAACGAGATACCAACCGATGAAGCTGGGAAGTTGAAATATAATGCAGAGCAGATTGTTGGGTCAGCTCTCACCCAAGAATATCACGCTATGCTATGGCATGGCCTCGAAGACTCCTATGTGACCAACGGTCTTGCTCTGGTACTCCTCCGAATACCTCAGGATGAACCGGACACGCTGCTTTACTTCCTATGCGAGCCTAATATGGAAATTGATGGAAATGATGATGACAGCTATCGACAACCAAGAACAGCTATTGCTAGGGTGCTTTGTCTTTCTCTGATGAGTTCTCTTACTGTCATCCGCGATCATGCTTGGCGCACTAGTGCAATGGGTCAGCTGAATACTTGGGAGACCACCCTTGACCTTGTACGGTCGCGAATACCTGATGACGAACTGCTACGAGCGCCACCTAGCTCGGATTATACAGGATCTCCTCATACTAGCACCGAAGGCTCTGGTTCTGAATGGCTACCTTTGTCACCTATACCATCGCCCACACCACAACGGCGTACACAGCCTCTGTCTGGTTGCGCACCCTCGCAAACCATTCCTCGTCCAGATCAGTCTTCCGACGATTCGGATTCAAATCAAACGGCGCCTGATGCTAGCCGAAAGCGGACTCTCAGCAGCGTCACATGCTCCCCTCCTAATCAACCAGCAAGGTCCAGACGTTTTAGCAATGATCGAAGTGGCACCCGTCGACAATACACTATGCAATTTTGCACCCAACGCTGCTTACTTGGGCTTCAACGGGGCGGCTTGCTAGATGACAATTGCCCAAACGTAGACAGGCATAGAAAGTGTCAAAAAGATGAACGGCATCCCATTACAACAGAGGTCTTGGTCCAACAGCTCAATCAGCAGTTGAATAAAGACCTCGATCATTATTGCACACCTTTCGGTAATTGTGGGACATAGACATCTGGGGCACCTTTCAAGATTGTTTGCGCACGATATGGCTACACAGTTGTTGGAAAGGGGACTACAGACCGACTCTGGGAAGAGGTGTCCAAGGAAGCTATGATATACCGTATCCTCCGGAAAGTGCAAGGATCAGCGGTACCAGTCTTCCTGGGAACAATCGATCTGGCTATGCCTTATTTCCTCCACGGGGCGGGTGAGATTCGACATATGCTACTTATGTCTTGGGGGGGGCGAGAAAATAGGTAAATCGGAGTTTCCTGCGGATCTTGATCATGAGCTTCGACGATCTAAGAACGAGATCCGTTCCCTCGGGGTGGTGCATGGCGACCTCCATGACGGAAATATGCTGTGGAATTCAGAGTTGAAGCGGATTCTCATCATCGACTTCGATGACGTGAGACTGGACCCTGGTTTGAAAAAGAGGCAGTCGAGAGCAACGAAGAGGAAGTTGTTTGAACCACAGCGTCAAGAGCGAAAACGCCTTCGGATGGCTCTCCCGTGACATTCGGTCCCGTGTTTCACTGAATCTGGACTTCTTCGGTAGTGCGAACCTAGGAAAGAGAAATTCCGAGTCAGTTTCTCCAGCTTTATCTTGGTCTGAAAGTGAACCTTCACATCTAGTGTCACGCTCCATCGGATATTGGTTCTTCCATAGCCGAAATCAAGAGGTGGGGCATTACATTAATTCGGATGATCTCACACTCTTACTGAAGTATCGCCTCCATGGTCATTATTTGGAGGGAATCTACTTGATCGTTGGAGAAGCTAGGATATGCTACAATAAGGGTGAAAGACCAATTCACTTTTAAAGATTTAATGTGGAAATGTTGCTAATTGGATCAGGGCCATTTTGCCTTGCTGTTGCGGATATACGGAAAGGCTTCGATTGAGAAACCCGATAAAGATGATCGGACATTCTTATTCTTCCCTCTGTCTGGGGTCGTGCAGGTTGACGGCGAGGTCCTTACACCAGGGACCTACATTCAGCTCACCAAGACTGTGGACCTTGACGCTCAATTAGATTGTCTGATTGTCGTTCTACCCTAATTTGCGTCACAGGAAGATGGGGTTCTTTTACCTTTGTGTTCGAATTTCTGAATTATATTAGCTTTATACCTGCACCCATATCACAAGCATAGCAAAATGTGTTTTATTTAACACTCGGATTTTAGCAGAGCTTGTATACTCGCATGTCTGACCACACCTCCCACGGCATTTGCGAAGTCCGCGCTCGGAGGGTCAATCATTACGATGTTCGACTCATCAGCACCGAGGACGACCGCTCTGTTACAGCAGTTACCAGAGGTCCTATTCTTGGCAACTGAAGGGAACCTTGCACGTGCTTTTCATTGCGACCTGCTTTCATTTTGTCAACGATCTACGCGGACTTCCAATGAACGATTGACTTACTGTGCGAACTTTTCGTTCGTCGGATGAAGGTGGTTTTTCACGAATGTAGGAATCAGTCCCTGTCTAAGCCTCCAGGGCTTCGGCTCGAAATACTTGCTTATTGGAAAGCGGTCTCATCCGTTCTAATCTGTATAATTCCTATTTCACGGTATCATAACTACGCGAAGTCCCGTGCGCTGCTGTTCACCGGGCCCAAGGTTGCTCTTCTCTTGGAATCAACTTTGAAAGCCTATCTAATTCCATCTATCGGCGAGAGCACCTCTCGGAAGGAATGCCTGTACCGCAGCATCCCCTCTGTGATATAGCCGTAGGTACGAGCAAATAGAAGGACATTCCACTCTAGCTCTGAGTTCAATCCACCATATACTGCGACTTGCTTTGCGGTACCATAGATACAGCAACAAAAGCGCCACAGGGTCCCTTCTCCGGAGCAAGTCTTCAAAAGAACCATAGATACTGCGCGTGAAGAGTTGAGTTGGACCCGTTGTGACATCCGGGAGGTCCAGGATCTGGGATACTGCGTGGGCAGCACAGAAATACGGATTGCTTTTTGCCGTAGATGAGTCCTTCAGTTGACACATGGCAGCCAAGGCCCTTGGTATCCCATCTATGCCCCTCTCTGGCAAGGGTGAAGACATCTGAGCAAAGGTCGCCGCCATAACGCGGAAAAGACTGTCTGGTCGGAGCGGGTTCACTGTGTGCCACAGTGACATTTTACCCTTGCTCATATATAACCAGTCCAAATCGCAGTGATCAGAGGACTGTAAAGGCCACGATTCTTCCGGCGTGCTTGCATCAGGGGACGAGAAGGTCAAGATCGCCAGAGCAGCCGCAGTGCCCCAGATTGGATCCCTATCTTTCGCTTCAATCGGTTCCCTTAACCGCCTATTGAGAAGGGTTGTGCTTTGAGCCCAGTGATAGCACTCTTCTAGACTGCGGCGAGAGCCTAATGAACTATTGAGATGGCGGTCATATGTAAGTGCCACAGCTAGAGAGGCGTGCATTAAGAAGGGGTACTGTAAGCCATGTGTCAGTCAAGCTCAGCCCACAACGTATAATCCCGCTTCGATCCTGTGTGATGGTGACAGAATCGGTGACAGAATCAATGCAATATCTAGGTAATACTTACGACAAAGGCTAGTCTCAGGAGCTCGCGATTAACGTATATCATATTAGGGTCATTTGGGGTAATGAGACTTCGTCCAAGATACCGGGTGATGAAGTCTTGACACTTCGCGTTTAGTTGATAGAACGTGGATTTGTCAGACGTCCAAATAGCACTGCCGACAGGGGGTTGAAGTTTTGCTTTTCCTTCAACTATCAATGGCCTCCCTGTGTCCGCGGCAATGGGTTGTAGGTCGGGAATATTAGACATGAAGTTGCATAATACCCCAAATGAACTACATCTCTTGCAATATGGTTTGCCTTCGTCGCACTAAGAGGCCCAGAAATTCGTTCAGTCAGCATCAGTCTAGGATAGCCGACAGTCACCCACCTTGACTTTTCTGAGCTTGCAATTTCGGCAGCCAAATCTCGACCTCCGCAGAGTCCTACGCTCCCAAACCTCTGGACAAGTCGAGGCCATACTTGCGCAGCTTGCCTGCGAGGGATTTTCCCGAGCTCGAAATGGGTCCAATACCGAAGAGATTCGTTTCACGTGGAGGCGGTCATGGTCATCCAAGGAGTCATGGAGTCGACACTACTTTCGTATCGTCACAGGCACTCATACGCTAACCTCATTTTGGAAGCATGCATTCTACGCTAGCTATTCCTCGGATGCAGAGGCTTCTGATTGGCTGCGAGTTCTATCCTAAGGGCCCACCCTATCTATAGGTTGCACTGGACGGGCCCTACATCAATTGTATAAGAAGAAGGTTGTTCCTCAATGGCCTAGGATAAGAATGATACCTTGACTTGAACACCAGACTCTGTTCACATATGATCCTTCGCCTCGAAAACCTCTTTACCTATGAAAAGAGTCCAAATGGCCACCCACCTCGCCGCCGTCTCCCCGGCCAAAGGCCAACCCTTGGAGCTCCAAACCCGCCCAACCCCAAAGCCAGGACCGAACGAGCTCCTCATCGCTGTCAAATCTGTAGCCCTCAACCCGGCAGATGCCTACATGCGTGACCAAGGCCTCTTCATACCCACGTACCCCACGGTCATTGGCTTCGACATGGCGGGGTTAGTCCTCGAGATCGGCGACAACGTCCCCACCAATGCTACCGACAATGATCCAACCCCCTCCTTCCGACCAGGTACCCGCGTCGCCGCCTACGCCGCCTCTTTCTGGAAATCCTGCCATCCAGACTACGGCGCATTTCAGGAGCGGTGCCTCGTCCCCTGGCAGCATGCCGTGCCTCTTCCAGAGGGAATATCCTGGAACCACGCGGCAACCTTGCCCGTCGCCGTCGAGGTACCCCTTAATGCATGGGATATTATGGGGATCCCCCGGGGAGAAGCCACTGCTTCTACTCCAGTCTCTGTTGGCCCCAACGAAGGGAAACAAAAGAATGAAGAGAAGACAGAAGCTCTCCTAATCTGGGGTGCATCCTCCAGCGTCGGCACTATGGGCGTACAAACAGCCCGGCTGCTACGGGAAGATCCCAACTCTCCTTTCGCAGCCGTGTACGCTACGGCCGGATCGGCGAATAAGAGTTATGTAGGTTCACTGGGCGCAGACCGCGTGTTCGACTATAAAGAGTCACACGTTGTGGGTGCGGTTGTTTCGGCGGCTAAGGAGGACGGGTTAGTGATTCGTCATTGTTTTCTTGGTACCGGGCAGCTGGCGCCATGTCAGGCTGTGCTGAAGGCATTCCTTGGAGCAGACCGAGAAGGGAATATGGCGAAGATCGGGTCGGCACCCGTGGTTCCTCTGGATGCGGAGGTTGTCGACGGGATAGAAACGATGTTTGTGATGCCGTCGATGGTGGAAGGGGAGAGACTAGTGCAGTTCCGATACTGGTTCGGGACGTGGCTGAGGGAGAGCCTGGCCAAGGGGATCATCAGGCCGAGTCCGGAGCCGAGCATCGTGGGAAAGGGCTTGGGGGCTGTCAATTTCGGGTTGGACAAACTGCTTCGGGGGGTGACTTGTACGAAGTTGATTGTTGAGGTTGTGGAGTGAGGGCGTCTATTCTGATGCGACACTTATCGTAAAAGCATACATAGTACCCTTTCACTCGGTAACCTTTTGAGTACTGTGAACGATAAAGCAAGACTGTAAAATTGCATAGAAAAGTGAAGGAATTTGAAAGGATACGAGAGAGAAAAATCCGAATGTATCAATGTCAACGTTCACGACATTGTTATCGATACTCGACATCCAACGTGCCGTGTAGATAATCGAGATGAACATCTCACAGCTCGAACGTGCTCGTCGGCCGCTTTTTCATCCCAGCCTTTTCATATGTTCGGTCGATGGCCTCCATGTGTTTGATAGTGTCCTCGCCATCGACCCAAACCCCAGAACCATCGCGCCGCTTTACCTTGTTCACAAACTCATGTAGCTGATAAGAATAGGTAGTCCACCAGTCTTCGCCAGTAACTCCTCTTCTGTCCTCAGATGACCAAGAATAGGCTTTTAGATGTTGAGTCTCGCTCCATGTCTTGACCGGTTTCCCATCACGGCGGATAGCGTGCGTGTCTTCCACATCAATTCGATGATAGATACTAGGCATGAGATGGTTCCAGATCGTGACCTTCCGCTTGACGGAACGGATTTCACCACCGGAACTCCCGACGTCTTTCTCTTCCAATTCGACTTCGCATTTCGGCCAACCAAATCCTGGGAGTGACTTTATCCAAGACGATGAAGTAGCTAAATCAGCGACGAGACGCGCCGTCTTACCGCTTTCTGTCTTGTATGTTGCTGTGATCGCCTCTTCAACAAGCTGGTCTTCAGCCTTGCCAGATTTAGAAGAAGCAACCCTCCCTTGTGCCTGCAAGACTTCCACTGGCTCCTCGCGTAAAACCTGGCGCAGGCAGTTCAAGGGATATGTACCGAAATCCATCAGTGCACCACCAGAAAGCTTATATTGCCAGCGAATATCGTCGTCGGAGAATAATAGACCCTTGGGAAAATATTGTTGTGCAAACACGTGTTTTACTGGGCCAACATTGTCGTCGTGAACGAGGGAAAGAAATGTCTGCCATGCGGGATGGAAGCGGTAGTGAAATGCTTCTAGGATAACAGGAGCACTGGGCGCTGCAAGCAACGGGTGGTTGAAAAGTGTCTTTGCCTCTTCGGCATTTGAACATGCGGGCTTTTCCAATAGGACGTGTTTGCGGGCGTTGATAGCGCGCAAGGCCCATTCGAAGTGTAGGCTGTTGGGGACAGCAATGTAGACGGCGTCGATGGTGGGGTCGTTGAGCAAATCTTATGACACATTACAAAAAGGTTCTTGTGGCTTCATCGTACATCAAAAGGTACTGGATAAATTACCTTCATAAGAGGAATGGACGATAGGGATATCGTGCTTTTTAGCATACGCCTCTCCGCGGCTGCGATCTCTGGCTGCAACGGCAGCGATGATGACCTCCGAGTGCGCTTGGGCTGGTTTAATCAAGGCAATAGGACTAGAGCCGTGCGTTAGAGATATCCAGAGAATCCAGTAGTCTAGCCTCACGCAATGTTGGAAGCTCCGAGGAGTCCGAAGCGGATGGCGTCATCCCGCTTTTGAGCTGGAGGGGGGTTAATGAAGCCTGTGTAGATGCGCTGTAGAGCAGCGAAGACCATGGTGGCACTGCAGGCTGATCTTGATACAAAGTTTGGATTGATGGGGTTGATTGAGATGTGTCAATGGAGATGAAGGATAGATCTTGAGGTTAATTAATTGCAAGTAACTCTGGGAAAGCTTAATTATGTGATAATGACTTCACTGCGTGCGGGGAAGTACTCGTTTGGCTCCGGGAAAAGACCTGAACCTTGTGCTGAGATGTTACACGCCTTTTGAAAAGAATCATGTGCATTCTCAAAAAAAGGAAAAAAAAAAAAAAAACCAAATTGAAGAGAAGAAGAAGTGAGGGGGTAGTTCTACAGATTCGGGCACGCGGTTGTTTTGGTCGAAACAGACCTAATTAGGCCTAGTACCCAAACTAGTCCCGATACGGTTAGTCCACCTCACTCTTCCAGGTCACATGCTTCGAGATCACGTGCCTGTTGTTCACTAGGGTAATTCGAGGTTCATAGGAAGGCTAGCTCTAGTTAGTTAAAGGTCGTAACAAGTCTCAAAGATGACGAAGCGTTGAAGAGAAGATAACGTAGTACAAAGATATGAGACCATCTACATGGCGGTCAGGTGACCAAGATCAAACAGTATTCGACGATCTGGTGACTGATTTATGCAAGACTCGAATACGAGAAATAATTTTTAGTAGGGGGGGCGGGCTTCAGATCTACTTGACTATGATGCCGACACAGCGATCATGACTACACCGGAGTTCTGGGAAAACTTGATCGACAGAGCCTTCCCTGCATCTGCGAGTGATGGCGCAAGGGCTTCAGTCAGCGCGCCGGTTGGATCAGAAGCCTGTCAGAACCCCGTAGACATTCATCGTGGGCAATCATTTCCGAAATGTCTTTATACGGATGGCAAGGTACCGGAAATGACTCTTCCCCCCGATTCGCAGAGCTTGCCGAGTTGTGTTACCCTTGCGGCTGTAAGCAACGGGAACATCACGCATGCTAGCACTGGTCAGTTTGATCTCTAAGCTCTTCAAAAATTATAATAATGCCTTTTAGAATGCGAACTAACCATGAGCGGCAATATTTGTCTGCCTGAAGCACCCAGCATCGCCGACTGTGAACTTACAAAGCCTTTCATGAGTACCATTGACGACTCTGTTACAGATCGAACAAGGGCTGAGGATTGTGTTGGAAAAGCGGTGAGGCCATAACTGGCAGTATCTCACCGCCTTCCCACCTTCTCCAGCTTCCATATAGCTGGGTGTTTATGCATAGCTAGATTCTTCCCTCTTCATGAGTTTTTGCCTTCGTTTTTCTTCCCGCTCGTAGGCATAGCCATCGCTTCCAATAGGTTATGAGCACCTCTTCTATCAATATTCATCAGATTCCATCAATACCATCGATATTGATGATCATCTATCCATATTGATATCTTTCCCCATCTGGAGCGACGAGAATCGCACTCCAGCGCGCGAAAACGTGCATTTCTGACCATCATCAAGGTCATCATCATCATCTTGCATCGACCTCCGTACCCTATGACCGATCAAAGGTCATTAGCAGCGACAAAGGCTTTGCATCATCATCATCATGGCTAATCAACAGCCATCCAGGGCTAATCAACAGCCATCCATGGCGAATCAACCGCTATTCATAGCGAATCAACCGCCAACACAACAGCAGCCAAGACGGACCTAGGAGGACATTCTGAAGAAGACCGTCACTAACCAGGCCGCCAAGCTGCCAAAACCAACAGAATTCTCCCTCTGGAAGTAGGAGACCCGGCTTACGAATACTGCAGACTTCGAAGCTTGGAGAGAATCGGCATACAGTGCCCTCAAAGCTCGCCGTCTCCATAATCTCATCGACTACAACATCCTACGACCCGATCCTAATAAAGCAGAGACCGATAAAGCCCAAAACTGGCTTCAAGTATCTACCCTTGTCCAACAGTGGTTGGAAAGTGGTGTTTCTGATGCAATCCGGCTCAAAATCAGATACTCTGGCAAGAACGTGGAACTAGCCGATGCATAGATGCGAGAAGCAACTACCCTACTCCAAGGTAAAGGAGCATGGTTCTATTGTGAATAGGCCAAAGCTTTCGATAGCATTGATTTCAAAGATTACACATCACCAAAGGACTATATCGAGGCCAAAGTAGATGCATTGAATAAACTTCATACACGGGGCATAAAATAGGTCTACCCTTTCTACGTTCTTACTAAGATGCTTTCGGAGCTTAACCGACCACCATACACACTAACTACATCGAACACTATCGACCGTATCTCCAATCTTTCTAGCGACGAAGCCCTAGCCTTTAGGCTCGACGACTTGCATCGAGAGTGCGCCAAGATAGTTCGATAGCTCGCCAACATCAATACTAGCGATAAAGAGTGGTCGACAGTGGCGTCTTCAGCATCTGCGAACCAATCTGACAACCGACGTGATCGACGTGGCCAAAGATCATCATCTCCGGACAAGACCAAGATCAAAAAGAATCCCCCACCGGGGGTAAAGGCCCACGATTATGCCGAGAATATGAAGAAATCACCTGATAATCAGGGCAAATGCGGCTACTACGGCCGCAAGCACCCCAAGCGAAATGCTATAGGGAACCAAGCTTCTACATGTTGGCATCTGAACCCCGACCTTCGTCCAAAGGACTGGTCTCCACCGTCGAACAATGACGTGTGGTGGTGGAACAAATCAACCAGAAATCAGCCCTAAGCGGGCAACAACAAGTCGTCCGCCAATCCTCAGCCCAATCCCTAGCCGTCTACCAACAATCAGTCCGATTCCAACAAGTTCACACAACAGAACCCCCAACCTATGGTAGGGGGTAAGGCGTCTTTGGCTATGTTGGAGGACACTTTCGTACAATCTATGTATGATTCTGAAGCTAGGGAATACGAAGGGCATGTCTCCGCGACTGTATCTACTATCATCTCATCAGCTATGTCCACGGGGAAGGATTGGCTGTATGACACTGGCTCTGACTCTCACATCTGTGCGGACAAGACAGCCTTCATCTGCTACGACGAATACGGACCATCCGAAAAGCCCTACGAATAGGTCACATCTGGTAGGACCAAGGCGAGAGCCCAGGGATATGGCAAGGTTAAGCTATCGATGCTGACCAATGCCGGTGCTATCAATAACATTATCTTCGATGCTATATACTACCCCGGCATACGCTTTAGCATATTTGGTGCAGAGAAGGGGCGTAAAGACCTTGGAATTGCATACAATAGCATCGACAACACCTTATGCGACACCACAAACGGGGACCAAGTGATTGGCAAGATTGATATCAAGCACAATCTACCATAGATACGTCATTACGGTTTGAACCCCGTCGTCGCCGCTGCCATCAGTCCCCAGCTGGCTCATCGTCGCCTAGGCCATGCTAGAAGCCCCAAGCTTCGCATCAATGAAGCTCGTCTTGACCATGCGGTGGACCATTCCGATGAACCCTTTAACTACGAACCATATAGGCTTGGTAAATCCAAGAAGGTTATCTCCAGAACCCCCCAAGTACGGGCAGAAAAGGCAGGACAGTTTATCCATGCCGACCTTCAGCACATGGAACCAACGGGCATTAGGGGCCGACGATATACCTTGGTGATCACTAACGATGCTTCCCAAGCGCGGTTTGCCATCCACCTCAAAACGAAGGACCAAGCATTACCCGAAATGACTACTTTCGCCAAGACCGTCAAGAACTGCACTGGCCAATATCCCTAAGAATAGAGAATTGATGGCGGCTTGGAATTTATGGCTTTCTACAAATAGGCTAAAGCGGAGGGACTGTCAGTGCAGCCGGGTGCAGCATATGCCCACGAACAAAACGGAATCTCGGAGATGTCTAGACAAATGCTAATGCGCATGGCGAGAGTAATGATGATAGATGCTGGCGCCCCGGCCTATTTATGGCCCGAAGCTTTGCAGACAGCAGCCTACATCACCAACCGTCTTCGCAAACCCGGCTCCGACCAATCTTCATTGGAAAAATGGCGCCATGACCTTGGTATGAGAGAACTGCCTACCACACTAAGCCATCTACGAGCTTGGTACTACGCCGCCTATGTCAATATCCCCCCCGAAAAACGGGTGAAAGCGATGAAGATGAAACCCCGTGCGTGGGCCGGATACCTTGTTGGTTATGAAGGGGAAAATGGGCACCTGTTTCGCATCTACAATCCTGCATCCAGGAAAATTCTGGTAACTAGGGATGTGTCCTTCTGGGAAGGTGATACGACGTGCAGGCCCCTATGTGATCATCCACTGGATGCCCCCGTCCCTAAACCAGTGAATGATTTCAAGCAGGTCAAGCAGGAGGATGTAATCCTACATCCATCGGCCATTAATGAACCACCAAGAAGCCCCCAACCAGAATCAGCATCTATCCAAGCTCCACGAGCACCAGAACCATCGCTTATCCCAGCCCCGACGATGGTAAATCTTCCGCTCAGACCATCCCAACAACCAATCAACTTCGCACCACCAAGGCCGGACACCTTGGAACTGCCGACATTGAGATTCCAGCCCCAAGTGCAGCCCCAGGTTCAGCACCAAGCCCAACCCCGACATCAACATTATGCGCAGCGAAACCGGTTAGCACTACCAATTCATAGACCAATGACGAGAATTGAGGAGATGCCTGAGTTTCATGGTGCACCTTCATCATCATCACCCGATCCCATTGCTGAACCTCCTGCTACACCACAGCCCCGACGGACCGTCGAACGGCCCCCGAAGAAGCGGCTGCACCGCACTGGGGGTGCCGGTGAATCTAGACCGCAACAGAATCAGATGATATCACCAGAACCCACTTCGGGACAGAGCAGCGAGGATTATCCCATCATAGGAGAACGAACCATCGTTGAAGAAACGCCTCCACCAACGGAGGCTACGCCCCTACCTACCCCGCCACCTACTCTACCCGGAGCCTTCCCAACACCAATGCTACAGCCAAGCCTACGCCGTACATCCAGATCGTCAGCTAGTAAGCCAGCTGAACGGTATGACAGCGAGGATTATGGCAGATATAGAACCCGAAAGCCCTCGACATCGGCAGTCATGAACAATAGATGGGAGGATGATATTAGTGAAACCGGCCTATGCTTTGTATCAACCGAACTCCGCATCAAGGCCCATACCATCCCCATACCTACATCCTACAAAGCTACGATAGCCTCCGACTATGCCAACGAATAGTACAAAGCGATAGAGACCCAGATTGGCAAAATCACCGACGCCCAAGCCTACAAAGTGGTGGATAGACCGTCAAATGCGCGGGTGCTGCCGGGGAAATAGGTGTACGATGTGAAGGGCGATATCGATGGTTATCTCAAAGAGTTTCGGGCCCGATGGGTCGTATACGGTAATCGACAGCGCCATAGCTATGATTTTGACGAATCATACGCCCCCGTCGCCACAGATCGAGCCGTCAAGCTTTATCTTTGCATGATTGCGAAGTGGCGTCTGAAAGTAAAGCAGTTTGACATGATCGCTGCATATCTCAACGCCGCTATCGACGACCGCGTAGTCTATATGAAGCAGCCCACTAGCTTTGGAGATCAAAACAAGGTCTGGCTATTGGTGCAAGCTTTGTACGGCCTAAAACAAGCCGTATTTCTGTGGTATGACTACTTTACAGAAGCCCTCGCAGAATTGGGCTTCAAACCACTGCCTGATGACATCTATGTTTACATCAAGCACGATGTATTATCATACATCATCATCTATGTCGATGATGCTCTCGTCGCCGCAAGATCCGACCAAGAGATCGACGACGTGTTGGCATCACTTGGAGACAAGTTCAAGATGAAGGTCTTCGCCCCGGAGAAATTTCTAGGATGCGGGATCAAGTTTGATGATAGACTAGTCATCCTTGACCAGCGGGCCTATGTAGAAGAATTTGTTGAAAGCTAGGGCATGACGAATACATCCCCTACAGTTATCCCTATGTCAAAGGGATACGTAGGCTCACTGATCAAGACCGGAGAGCCTACCGATGAACCGAGAGATGAGGTCCAATCACCCGCTACCATCACCAAGTTCGTCGAGCTTATGGGCAAAGCTACATGGCTAGCTAGCAAAACGAGGCCCGATATAGCCCTCGCCGTCGCCAAGCTTCAGCAGCGTACCACCAAGGCCACGAAAGATGACATTGCAGCTAGGAAACACCTCGTCCGATACGTCAAAGGGACTCTGAATACGCACCTAGTATTCGGATCATCTAGGGACGGCCTCATTGGGTATGTTGATACGTTATTTGCAGACAACCCAGACCGCAAAAGCACGTTAGGCTAGATATTCTTCTTTAACGGAACCCCAATTTTATAGATATCCAAGAAGCAAGCGGTTCCAGCAGGTTCTTCTACCTAAGCCGAATACATAGCCTACGAAGATGCAGTTCGCGAAGCCATATTTCTGGCTAAATTGGCTAGAGACCTAGGCCTAAGACCCTTTATCCATGACAGCGATGAACCGGCGAAGAACCCCGAGAATGCAGTCCCTATCTGTACTGATTCAGATAATGCTATCATCCTAGCGGGTCAAAAAGGGTATCGCCGTGCCACACGCTATTATGACATCAAGTGGCATATCATCCGCCATGCCATTGAGATGCAATGGGTCAGATTGGTAATCATTCCATCCGCAATGAATGTCGCTGATGGGCTGACGAAACCCCTGGAAAAGGATGGGTTCAATGCCTTCAAGGACATGCTGAAGAGCATAAACGGCCTAGGGGGTGCATATAACATCATTACGCCCAAAATGAATTGAATTTTGATTGAGAGCCTATGATTGGCTGAAATTTGCATGGTTTTTACGACGTCTATGGATGAATCATGACGATCGGTTTTTCCTACTGTTTTTTGGGTCAGGATCAGTATGTGCCAGCTATGATGGTCGCTGGGGGGGTGTGTTGGAAAAGCGGTGAGGCCATAACTGGCAGTATCTCACCGCTTCTCCACCTTCTCCAGCTTCCATATAGCTGGGTGTTTATGCATAGCTAGATTCTTCCCTCTTCATGAGTTTTTGCCTTCGTTTTTCTTCCCGCTCGTAGGCATAGCCATCGCTTCCAACAGATTGTTTTTCCAATGGCCAGATCTCGCCGCGTGGACCCCGTGTTGCAGGGATGGAACGGAAACTATCACGTGAAGATATCACTACGTTGAGACGATCGAAGCGACTGTCAAAAAGACGCAGACTTTGATGGCAATCTCCTTTCTTTGTGTATTCACACTTTACAATCATTTGATAGCAAATTCAAATTCGAATTTAGTATCTTCAGAACAAGAAAATTTTACTCAAAGTCCAGATCAGCTCTAAACCATCCCCAAGCTCGCTTCGATTCCCGTGAGAGGCTTTCTCACACGGCAAACGTTCCTATCCAGAGTTGTCTACTCGTGTATCTTCCTAGGAAGATAGGTAACCTTCTTTCCCGCATGGATCAACAAAAGCTCCCGCGCACGAGGAGGGCTTAGAGAAAACAGGGCACATTTCGCAGCCCAGCAACAAGGAATCATCAGCGTGTGCGACCCGTTTACTACCCGACGAGGACGAACTCTTGAAGGAAAATCAAAGTCTTCCGTGCAGCCGGAGAGGAAGTATTACATGAATTGCATCAGATCTGAAAATGTTCTTTCAATTTTTCCAAAAACACCATCCTTCAAGATGAATGATCGATTGAGTCCTCGAGTAATTGCACAACTTCATTTTTGCTTAGTCTCCTGGCACAATCCAAAGCGGTGTCACCATTTGCATCTTTAATGCTCAAGTCTACCCCTTCATGAACCAGGAATCGTACAACATCAACCTTTCCAAGCTCTGTCGCCTTGTGTAAAATAGTACCAAGTCCCATAAAAGCGTAAAGAGACCAGGAGAAGGGATGATTCTGATACATCGTCGCATTCAATGGAGCACCTTCCTTAAGAAGAAGTGTTAAGACTTCAATTACTTCAGCTTCCCTATCCAGCGCGTGGAATAGAAGCTGGCCTTGTTGTGTGTCGCCTCCATTGCCAAGAAAGAGTTTAATATTTGAGATAGGTGCGTAGTGAACAGCATAAGAAAGTGGTGTCAAGTCAATCAGACATTTTTGATTCGGATCAGCCCCATGCCTGAGTAGCCATGACACCATGTCTTGGTCCTGGGCCACGAAACTAGAGATGACTCAGTTACGCGGTTCAGCTTTTGTAGGAAAGAGATTCTTACCCAAGTACCGGCGGCTGTGCGTCACTTATTGGCTTGTTGACATTCCAGCCGTTCTTGAAAAGCGCTTCAAGGACATTCTTTGCCTTCCACTTCGCTGCTTCCAAAGCGTAATCAGGGTGCAAGGGTAGTCCATGGGAAAGAAGCGCCTCGGCGAATTGCGCATCATCATGTCTAATCGCATCTATCATGATTGTATCCAAATCAAGTATGTCGAATTTGTCGTCTGAGACAAGTGAGTCCAACATATTCTGAAAGGTTTCAATCTGTTTCTGATCATACACCAAGCGTAAATTATTGACAATCTCAATGGGCGACCGTATTGGAACGCTTGGTAACTGTGAGAGGGTAGACGAGTTTCCTGACAGAATATGGACCTCCATGACTGTTAAAATTTTATAATGGGTCAAACGGGATTGATGCAGCTAACTGATGATGGATGTAAAGAGATGAGAATGAGGTGGGTGAGCAGGGCCTTTTATAACACTCGGCGGTGGGTGTCACGGGATCTTCGAGCCTTTTGATTGGACTCTGCCCGGACCTTTGGCCACTTTCATGAATTATTAATTATGAAAAGGTCAGCTACCAGTTGAAACAAGAGCAATCGGAAGAGTGGCCTGAAGAAATCCTGGATATCATGAACGAACTCAGAGATGTGTTGGGAATGATGGCTATGCCTACGAGCAAAGAGAGAAACTGGAAGGCAAAAACTCATGAAGAGGGGAGAATCTAGCTATGCATAAACCCCCAGCTATATGGAAGCTGGTGAAGGTGGGAAGCGGTGAGATACTGCCCGACATAGGGCCTCACCGCTTTCCAACAAGATGAAAGACCAATGAGCCCTGAATTCGAAACACTTCGCGGTAGGCTACAAAACTCTTCTTATCATTCAAAAACTGTGGTCAAATGGTGGACTAGTTCTGATAAACGAACAGTGAAAATCTCTGAGCGTCATGGTCACTACCGTCGAAGAATGAAAGAGCCCATTCAAGCCAGTGCAGACGCGGGACAACCAGTGCCGGCTACCAATGGCATAGATGCTGCACATCCTACAGCTCAAGCCAGCTTTCCGATAAGTGGGTGCTAACAACCTCCTCATATTGATAAAGCTGACTTTTAATAGACCAACTACCGAATCTCCAACTTCCAGTCAATGAACAGAACTTGCATAACAGCGCAAGAATATGTTCTAGTTTGAGAAATGAACTATCGATGACGAATATTGGAAGACGTATGCAACCACCCATCTTATATGCTACATTCATTGTCTGAAATCGCAGAATCATACGAAAGGGGAGAGTTTGATTTAATAATGGGAAGCTGTATTTCTGAAAATTTGCCTTTCGGCCAATTTCTGGGTCGTACATTTTTTTACCAGTCCTCAGAAGTTGGTAGCAGCGTCTACAGCTAAGCATGAAGCTGGAAAAGCCACAAATGATACTTTCGGATAACAAAAAGATGGTCTTATACATGAGCTGCTCACTACATCTACGAATACAAACACAAAACAGGAAGATCTACCTAGCGTTCGTGTCAAGTGATTGGTTGTGCGCGTCTCAATGCGTTCTAAATCGAACTTTGGTTTCATGCAATCTGCAGTCCACGAGACCTAGCCTCACATTTTCCTGCCTTGAAGCCAAAAAAAAAAAAAGCAAAGCTCACAATTGGCATCGAAATGCTTTCGAAACTCCTGGAAAGGGACAGGGGTTGGCGAGAAAGTTATATAAGGAAGCGAAATGCCCTTCTCAACATCTCTAAACTACACACATCATATCTTTGAGCCTTCCCCACTCACAATGAATACCATCAGTGGAGGCAGCTCCACTCACGGTGCTCCCCAAATGTCTGTTATAGACATCCTCTTTCCCGGCTTTAGCGTTGCATCTTCCTCCGCACAACAGCTGCTTGCCGGTAACATAAACAGTTATACTCGACTTTTTTGTACTTTGGGTATGGTAATCTTTTTCACTCGCTATGCTATCCGCTATATTTGGGACCTAGTGAGAAACCACTTCAGTAAGCAGATGTCCCGTTATGTGAAGATATGGATCTGACAATTCGAAGCTTCAACGCTGCATGTCTCTTACTATGACGAGGCGTACGACATGCTGCTCGACTGGATCTCCTCCCAACCTTTTCTCCACAATGCCCACTCACTGATTGCCCGTGTGAGGTCTCCACAAAGAACGAGCATCCAAAATCAAGGCAAGAAAAAGAATTTGACCTTCTCTCCATGGGACGGGTCTTTTCCTTTCTGGTACAATGGACGTCTGCTCATTCTCCACTGCGCGGTTAAGGACAACCGAGAAGACATTTGCATTTACTCCATTGGTCGTCACCCAACAATTCTCAAAGAGCTCGTTGAAGAGTGTCGAGGAAATTATCTCCATAACATTGACAAAAAGATCACTGTCTTTGAGCACCGAGAAGGGGACTGGAAGAAGACCCGGTTGAGACCGATACGGTCTATATCGACGGTCATCATGAACAAGCAAATCCAGGATGAGGTCTTGGAGGATATGAAGGACTTTCTGAATACAGACACACAGAAGTGGTATGCTGAACGGGGCATCCCATACCAGAGAGGGTACCTTCTGTTTGAGCCTCCTGGAACTGGCAAATCAAGCTTTAGCCTGTCATTGGCGGGAGAATTTGAATTGGATATTTACACCCTTCCGCTGTCAGGTATCTCCGACAGTAAGCTAATGAAGCTATTTGCTGAGCTTCTATCGCACTGTGTCGTTCTCCTTGAAGACGTGGATGCCGCCGGTATGGGACGCAGAACTAATGCTGATAATGACCAAGAGAATAAGCCAAGCTCTGCAGTTACATTGTCGGGTCTTCTCAATGTTCTTGATGGGGTGTCATCTCAAGAGGGCCGTGTTCTTATCATGACGACAAATCATATTGAACGTCTAGATCCAGCACTTATTCGGCCTGGTCGCACGGATAAAAAAGTGCATTTCAGCCTTGCCGATAAGAAAATCTCTGCCCAGCTCTTCCACACGGTTTTTAAGCAGACGCCGACTAGCAACCAGTCTGCGAAGGAATCCATCGACGAGAGGATCGAGATGCTGGCAGAAGACTTCGCTGCCAGGGTGCCAGATCAAATCTTTAGCCCCGCTGATGTTTTATCCTTCCTCTTGGTGAGGAAAAATTCACCCCTTGAGGCCATTGCAGGCGTGGGGGAGTGGGTGGCGAAGGCAAAGCATGCAGGCGGCCCACTCCAGAGGGATAACTCCTAGGTACAGGAAAACGGTTGTTAGAATGAGAGAAGTTTACTCATATTCAGTTGCCGATTCGATGTTGGATTACTTTTTGATTAATTTTCCCCTATCACTTGACATTTCACCGACATTCTTTTTTGTAATTTGTCGCTTATTTAAATTTCAAACAATCATCAATTTTTGAGTCTAATTTGCCTCGCCGAACAACAAATCGGGCTCCCTCTAATTTCTTGATCAGTTATCGCTTAGTTTTTAGTCAGGTGGGTGCTGGTGCTGGTGCTGGTGAGAATTGCTATTCGAAGTCTTCTTAGACGTCTCCGCCCCCCTGAGCTTTTTGAGTACGAAGAAAATCAAATATCCGAGTAGAGCATCAAAGTCGCCTCGTTCCTTGACTCTATGCCTCCACGAGTCGCTACAATACCGGTTCCAGCTTAGACTTACGATAGATCTAAGAATTGGAGTCTTAAGCGCCGCTGGGGAATGATAGATACCGATAGTTTTTTCCTGGATCAAAAGTATTTATTCTTAGAGCATATTTACTCGCCCGATCATACCATCCAAGAGAACATGACATCCTTTGCAGTCAACCGGGATACTTTTCGATCTTTCTTTCCTGGCCTCCATATGACTGACATGGAGCGAATGCCGGAACAGAACGCAGGTGATCAAAATTTCAATGCTAGAGATCCACCGAGAGATTTAAATCAGACCACCGAGGATACCGGAATGGTGGAGAGTTATCAACCTACTCTGGCTTTTCTTCAGTCCACTGGCCTTGGTACGGAGGTCTTAAGTCACTCGCTCCCCATTATGCAAAACCTTGCTCCAGCCCAATCAAATCAAGTCACTCAGACTTCGGAAATAACGCCTATTGTTTGCAAATATACTGTCAGCATAACACCTAACGATTTCTACGCAGTATTTACAAAACTTCCTCCTTACAATGGGGTTATATTCTTTGACATAGCCACGAGTGAGGTGCTGTTTTTTCGAGCGGAAACCGCAAATCAAGCATATAAGTGGATCGAAGATCTTGACGACCGATGGTATGCTTAAGTTGTCGATAATGCCTTTTCTCTCAAATTCAACGTGGAATCGGCAAGATCTACGTTAACTTCAGGATCTTCTTGTTGGATAAATAACATCCAGTCAGTTTCATCATGCTTGGCTTCACTTTTTTTGGGCATTTTGCGGGCGGAGCCGTCCACTGTTGTCAGAAAGTAGAAAGGCGACCTTGACGCTATAAGATTATATAGGGATAACATCTGAATGAGGGCTTAGACCTCCTTTATATCTTTTACCTAGAGTGTACACACCGGGGATGGCGATGTGTGATGGATGATTACTCCTGTAAGGCGCTAAACCTAACTTGGTTAGTGCTGTATTTGATCATCCAACGCGAGCGCTAGGTGAAAAGACCACGATTCTCCCTCAAAAGACCACGCACATTGGTGGTCTTTTCGCCGTCACCCCGACTTACTCCGTAGTATGGATGTATAGGTTCATTCTACCATGGCTGTAGGAGAGTGCACACTTCTGAAGATGGCAACAAGTGTTTCCCGAGAATGGAAGCTTGACACACAGAGGACTGGTACCGTAATAATTTACAAGTGATTGAATGAGCTGATTATTAGACCTAACGTATATCATCTAGTATGACGTCCATGTGTCATATTGCGACGTGAATTCAGAAAATGTGTATGCACCAGTTAACACGCATTGGCATTGGGAGCAGGCTAATCTCCGAGGATTCCCCCAACAGCAAAGATGCATTCATGCACTATTGACCGATGCCCCGTGACCCCGAGGCCAGTTTGGGGGCCAACCTGGTCTAGGCTAATCGATAGCTAAGATAACCTGGTTGTATCCTCCCTAAGGCTCTTGGCATGCGGCGGTGATGAACTTAGTTTCCCGCTAGCCCTACGGCCACGGAGTACCGGCAGATGAACGTGGAGTCCGAGGCTCCGCTCCTGAAAGACCTCTTTTACGGATTTACACATGGACCGCCGCAATGTCAATCAATTGAACTTCATAGACTATTAGGGATACGGGAGCAGCCTCATCGCTGTCACTGGTGGGGAAGTTAGAGAAAGAGCCACACGCTAACCGATCCGATCGATCAGGCAATCTTTGGCGTTGCAGAGAAGGGTCCCTGTTGGGTAGGGGTAAAGGCTAAGAGATAACTCAGACACCAGAGACTTCTTGTCTAAGCTAGAATCGGTGCGCTGATCCGGTTGGCGTTCCCGGAGTTGCCCGATGAGTGCTGTGATTGGTGTACCTGACTAGAGCGTGCACTAGCTTACCTTAGTAAAAGGCTGCCCTCGCTTACAATCTCCCACTTTCATTACTTACTCTCCTCATATCTACGGTTTCTTTGTGCTCATGATTTGTGGACATGTGAGCGGGAGACCAGTCAATGATTGTTCTTTTGCAGAATGGAAGTACTCGCTGAGCCTGCAAATCCGAGAGAACGGAAATGGACCCTTCGCTTTTGACTCAACCCCTCCAGGTGGGTCTGAGACCATCTTAGCGTTGCTTAGCCTGATGCCGACCCATTGAGTAAACGGAGCACCCTGGGCCTATTTCTGGTTGGTCCCATGTCTCCTTCATGCGGCTCTTGACTATGATGCCAAGAGCGCTTGGACTATGGTCCGGCGTCGACTCCAATCCGGTACCTGTCCGATTCCTGTGGCAATTCTCCAAATTCAGGACATGTTCACTCGTCACTTACTCGGGCTCTTGCAAATTGGGGGCGGGAACGTCCTAGAATCAGTCATGGCTTCGCTCTCGATTCTTGATCTTTATGGCAAGGCTGCGCATGTTGGATAAGGTCACACTTCTGAATTCCATTCGATGAACGTGACGATGTGGAGTGGCCGAGTAGAGGAGATTACCTAGGACAAAGGTAGCTAGGTTCACTGTAGAATACGGGTTTCGGCACGCCATTGGCGCCATTCGGACTTATGCCAGCATTCACATTAGCCGGTGGTTGTATGCGTAGCATTGGACTTCCCCTGGGGCTCGAGTAGTAATCTCTCGTATCCATTTTATGTGACTCTCCTCCCCCTCCCCGGAAGTCTTAAACTTCTCTCACACTCTTTTCGAGCAACAGACTAGCAGACGTTTGTCTGCGTCCATTCGCTTGCACTTACGGCAATCTGCCTTCCGGTCTTTTCCCTCTTTTGCATCTGCCGTTCTCGTTCTTTTCCAGGTTCTGTCGTTCTTTCACAGCCCTGAAGATGGTGCAGTTCAAGGCTCTCGCCACTGCTGCAGTGCTCTCTGCTCTCGTTCCAGCCTCGGCAGCTTTGGACGTAGACTCGAAAACGAATGTCGCCGTCTACTGGGTAAGTACTCTGATGTCACAGACTCTAGCTTTCAAACTACTAACTCCCCTGATTAGGGCCAAGGTGCCAACCAGCAACGTCTTTCCCACTTCTGTCAGGAGACGTCGATGGACATCATTAACTTGGCCTTTGTGAACGTTTTCCCTTTTGTTGCTGGAGGTTATCCCGGCACCAACTTCGGTAATCAGTGCGATGGAAATGTGTACACCACGCCGGGCCCGCTAGGTTTGGACGTTAACACACAGCTGCTCAGTGGATGCCACCAGATCTGGGAAGATCTTCCAGTCTGCAAGGCTCTGGGGAAGACCGTTTTGCTCTCTCTTGGGGGTGACTCTGCCTGGCCTATTGGTTTGACTGACACGGTTGCCGAGAGCTTCGCCGACTTCTTGTGGTACTCATTTGGTCCATTGAATGAGGAGATGTCCCAGTATCCTCGTCCATTCCAGAATTCCTCCGTCGATGGATTTGACTTTGATATTGAGCACAACGGCAACGATGGTACATATTGATTATGCTCCTTCTCATGTTGATATTATCACTTGCTGACTTCTCCAGGATACGCCGCCATGGTCAAGCGGTTTAGACAACACTTCCAGGAATACCCCGACCGCAAGTTCTACCTGTCGGCAGCGCCACAGTGCTCTATCCCTGATCCGCAGCTGGGTGATGCTATCCTCAATGCCGGATTCGACTTCATCTGGGTGCAGTTCTACAACACCGATGGTTGCTCTGCGGCAAACTATGTCGAAGGCACTGGACAATTCAATTTTGATTCCTGGGTCTCGGAAATCAAGAAGAGCGCAAATCCCGATGCCAAATTGTTTGTCGGTCTTCCAGCAGCCGAGGGAGCAGCGAGCCCAGGCTACTACATCAGCCCTAGCAATGTCTGGCCTCTGGTGGACGAGTACATGAATAAGTACCCCGACACCTTTGGAGGTATCATGCTTTGGGAAGCTACATTTTCGGAGAACAACAAGATTTTCAACAAGACCTACTCCGACTGGATGAAGTTCCTCCTCATGAGAGCTGCTGGTGTGACCTGGCCTACGTCTACACCGACCGTTATCCCGACAGTTGTCCCGACCTCGACACCGGTCACCAGCTCACCGACGCCCACCAGCTCCCCATCCGGTACCAGCAGTTCCCATGTGTCTGTTCCTGGTAGCACTGTCTCGTCTACTGTTACTCCATCTGGCTCCCCATCCAGCTCCCCGTCATCTTCCAACCCAGGAACTGCCTCTTCAAGCACTCCCCATGTGTCTGTTCCTAGTAGCACTGTCTTGTCTACTGTTACTCCATCTGGCTCCCCGTCCAGCTCCCCGTCATCTTCTACCCCGGGAACTGTCTCTTCAAGCACTCCCATTGTGTCTGTTCCCGGTAGCACTCTCTCGTCTACTATTACTCCATCTGGCTCACCGTCATCTTCCAGATCGGGAACTGCCTCTTCAAGCACTCCCCATGTGTCTGTTCCTAGTAGTACTGTCTCGTCTACTGTTACCCCGTCCAGCTCCCATTCTGGTACCAGCACTCCCGTTGT
>JACWGB010000050.1:232348-263603 GCA_019775275.1 Penicillium sp. VS AB III KN
TCTCTACTGTTACCCCATCCAGCTCCCATTCTGGTACCAGCACTCCCGTTGTGTCTGTCCCTGGTGGCACCGTCTCTACTGTTCGCCCGTCCAGCTCCCCATCTAGTACCAGCACTCCCATTGTGTCTGTTCCTGGTGGCACTGTCTCCATTGTTACTCCGTCCGCCTCCACGTCGCCCTCCAGCTCGGGAACTGCCTCTTCAAGCATCCCTTACACCCCCAGCTCTCAGCCTGGTACTTCCGTGTCTACTTCCGTGGTGTCCACTGTCATTCCCTCCGGATCTGTGCCTTCTTCGGGTCTCCCGAGCCCTACCGGCACCCCTCTGAGCGGTGGAAATCCGTCATCTACTGGATCTGGTACTAATCCCACTGGAACTCCAAGCCCGTCTCAAAGCTCGCTTACCCCGACTTCTTCCGGTGTTTCCACCCCCGCTGGAGAGAGCACTCCGTTGACCACGTCAGTTTCTGGCTCGACTTCCGTCTCTAGATCTGTCTCGGAGTCCGCCTCAGAGTCTACCTCTACCCAAGTGTCAACCTCCAAGTCCGGTATTCCATCGACCACCACTGTTACAGTCTCGCCTGGTCAGACAACCTCCACAGCAACTGAGTCTACTTCTCAGCCGGCCCCAACTGGAAGTGGATCAATTTCGACGGTCACTTCAATCATCAGTGGATACCCGTCTATCACTCCTACACCTTCTACCCAGCCACATACCACCACTACCGTTGTTGTCACGTCTTACACCTCCGTCTGCCCGACTGGCTTCACCACGATCACGCTGACGTACACTACCACTTGGTGCCCCTATGCCACTGCCACTGGCGGCGCTGGCTTGGCGACTACTATGGCTGCGGTTCCTGAGGGGTGGTACACCACAACTGCTGTCTGCACCGCTTGTGCGGCGACTCCTACCACCGTGACTCTCACCTTGCCTGAGGCCACCCTCACTGCGGCGTCTACCCAGACCGCCGTTGCCCCTATTACCGAGGTTTGGACCACCACTACTGTTAGCTTCTGCAAGGAGTGCAGCCCGACTGGGTCAAGTGTGACTCTGACCATGCCTTATACTTCCGTTCACACCGTTCCCACCGCTACAGGCACGCCTGGCTCTGGCTCTGGCTCTGGCTCTGGCTCTGGTCAGCAGTCCCAGCATGTTTCCAATAGCCCCAGCGTTGTGGTCTCCAGCTTCCCTACCTCCAAGGGACTGGTCGGTGGAAGCGGAGGCGTGCGTCCGGCTAGCCAGACTCCAACATTTGCTTTCAACGCCTCGACCAGCAGCTATTCTCAGGGATCGGCCTCTTCCAGCGTCACGCAGGAGGGTTCCTCGCCTGTTTGGACTGGTGCTGCCTCCCGCGTGGGCGCCCTCAACGCCATTGGCATTGCCCTTGCCGTCTTCCTTTCAGTTATTGTGTTGATGTGAAGCTTTTGAATCTTATCATGTAGCAACACGTCTTGTATTTTGACGATGTATGTTGTTATTTTTCTCTTCTTTTCTTTCGATCTCTAGCCATTCGGGGTTTGTAATTACTCTAATACTCGACATGGCAGAGTGATTATCACTCTTACGAATTATTCCGAAAAATGCGCGATATCCTTTACTCTTCTTATTGCATTAAGATCACCCATGCGTCTCACTACAACCATTTTGAAAATACTTTTCATGCATATAGCAGCATATATAGTGAACAACCCTATAAAAGCGTCGACGATGATGATGGCATGAAGGTTTGCGTGGCATCGCCACAAACATAAGTCTCAATACGCGCTTCTTAGTTACGCTCACTTATATGACTAAGAGGCGCTGAATAGTTAGTATCAGCGTGATCAGTCACTTCCAAGCTTCACGTTCACAGATGAGTTGGTTTGCCCCAATCGTATTGGCAGATGCCCATTGCCCTACTAGGCCAAATCTAGAAAAGGACCAAGCTTGTGACTCGTAGCACGACTCACTTTTCTCTAGTAGCCGCTACGGATAAATATGAGGCTGTACTGCAAAATACATGGGCTTGGACGAAAAGTACTACCTATGTATGCCTCAGGCTCCGATCTAACATTAAGCGGCCGCCAAATATAGTTAGCAGCTGCGCCAAATTTGCCGTTAGAGCACTGTTCCACGGCAGCTACATCACCCATAAATGAGTAAAATAACAAAAGTGACTGCATCAAAATTCTACAGATTCCAAAAATCACAACAACGAGAGGCTGACTTCTTGCGATCAGACCACTTTAATCATATAGCCACTGGGTCGCCTTAGACTCCCCTTTTCTGTTTCCCTCGACATTCAGGTCGCCTAGCTCTAAGAGAAAACCGGTGGGTTGGTCTTTAGGGCAAGCGGAGTAGCCTCCGAGGCCGCCCTCTGAGATGTACTCCACATGAGCTGCCACCATCCATTCTGGCCGGTCGATTTGGCGTAAAAGTTTCCATTGGGCTGGGACAGCAACACGTATGCACCGTACAGCGACCAGACATCTGTGATTGTGCCACTGTCTGAGCTCAAGCTAGTGATCGCGTCCATTCCAGTGAATGCAACAGGGTTGGTCACCGTGTTGCCCTTCTTTAGGCACAGAAGGTTGGTCGTGGAGGAGGTGGTGCCAGTTGCTGCGAAAGCAAGTTGGGAGGATTGCGTGTTGCTGACATGGGCAACCCAAGTACTGGGTTTGTTGTTGGAGTAGGTCACTGTAAAAACGGATGAATACTGTCTGGCATGTTCCTGCGGAAGTAGATGAATGCTTACCATACATGGGGACTTTATTGGATGCGTTGGACAGCGACATGTCACCAATTTGAGCTTGACCTATAGAGCGAAAGTGTTAGCTATCAAGTGTTGATAACAGACTAGGAGGCAAACCATCTGCATAGAAGACCTGTAGCCCGTTGATGCCTTCGCCGTATGCATACAGATTGAAGGAATTCCCGGAGGTCTGCCGCTCTTCCAGTTGCTTCGCCGAACACAAAAGCGCAAAGACTGCCACGAAGGCAGGTAGAATAAAAGTGAAGATCATATTCGTGATTTCTTTGAGATTTGGTCACTGTTCTTTGGATACCATAAGTTCTCTGGGAGGCCTAAAATGAGACGGAAGCAGGCCACCGGCACCTTCCATTATATCTCCTCTCTGGTGCCTAGTTTTACTCCAAAACGCAAAGCCTAGTAAATTTATAATCAATTATGAGCTGAATAACCACGTGTGCTCAATTTACCAAGGGTTCCATGCAGGCTTACATCTTACGTCTTCATCTTCCTGGGTCCGAATCTTGACGGGTTCCCTGCTTCGCATCCATTGTAAGGCCCTATGACGCTGACATCGTTGAAGAGGAGGCATTATCTCGACGCGTATATAGATGACCAGGATGGTTTGCTTAAGTATTACCTGTACACTGCCCCTTTAGCCGGCCCGATTTGAATTGTGATGGTCATACAGACCCGCCACAACACGAGGCAAGGCCCTGTCCCACGTTAATGCAACTCAATCTCACCACACCCGGAGTATCGGGTCAGAGTTCTTGCCGTTTCATATAATTGAGCATATTATAGTTGCATCGGTGATCGGAACACCAGATCGTGGGCCCTTCACTGGGGACCTGAAATCACGATCACAACCAGGCATCGGGAACCCTGCAGTGCTACACAACGTGATGATTGGACAGGGACACCAATAGTTTACCCAGGCTACCAAAATAATTACGAGAAGACACCTCATGACCCGATAAGCCATAGGCGTTCATGTTCCAACTCGAAGTGGCTTGACACCTGTCCACTCAATACGTCGAACAGGCCTCCAAATGAGCCCGAGTCCCTGCTGAAACTGATATATTACATAAGGCTTTCTGTATCCTCGATCAGACGATATCTCATGATCCGGGCTTGCTTGCAGCTTACAGCCTCAATCGCAGAAAAGACCAGCATATCCTAGTAATCGCCAAAGATACCTTGCCTTAGGAAATGAACGATCCTTGAGTATGGACTCTGTCCTGTTGAACTATGGAGATATCTATATAACTGGACAATTGGTCCGGATCAGACGTCTCGCATCCAAGTTTTCTCTCATAATCTGGAGAAGAACACTCTATTTAGGCGATAACTTCATTCTACCTCCAGAGCTTGTGGTGGACGGTTCAGTCATTATGAAACTACAAAGCCTCGCTTTTCTGGCGCAGGCTCTCAGTGCCGGCACTGCCTATGCCCAGATACCCTCTGGGATAATTCCTATCGGAATACTTCCTTCTGGGTTCCCTACAGGAATCCTTCCCACTGGGTTGCCTAAAGGAATCCTACCTACCGGGCTACCTAAGGGAATCCTCCCGTCATTCATGACAAGGACACAAAGCACCTCTGCCCCAAAACCATCCGCGACAGCTTGCCCGGGCAACACGCCAAACAACAGAGCCGCCTGGTGCAACTACAGCATCGACACGGATTACGAAAATGTAGTGCCTTACACTGGCGAAACTCGCGAATATTGGTTCGACATTGACGAGGTCACCATCGCCCCAGATGGTTTTCCACGCCCAGTCATGGCTGTGAATGGAACTATCCCAGGGCCTACGGTCATTGCAAACTGGGGTGATTGGGTGGTCATTCATGTCACCAATCATCTAGAAAAAGCACGAAATGGCTCTAGCATTCACTGGCACGGTATACGTCAGAACTACACCAACCAGAATGACGGTGTGGTCTCTATCACACAGTGTCCTCTTACTCCTGGCAAAACTATGACATACAGATGGCGAGCTGTTCAATATGGCTCTTCTTGGTATCACTCTCATATCGGGTTGCAAGCCTGGGAGGGTGTCTTTGGTGGTATCATTATTAATGGGCCGGCCACTGCAAACTATGACATCGACAAGGGATCTCTGGTTCTCAATGATTGGACACACGCAACAGTCGATGAGTTGTATGATACAGAACAGGTACTTGGCCCATTAACCTTAGATAACGGGTTGATCAATGGGACGAACGTGCTCGGAACAGGCACAAATTCAACCCGTGGTTCGCGTTTCACCATGAAAGTGGACCAGGGTAGCTCGTACCGGCTACGGCTTGTCAACGCAGCTATTGACACGCATTGGAGTTTCATGATCGACAATCATAACTTGACTGTTATTGCAATGGACCTTGTGCCGATCAAACCGTTCACCACGAACATTGTGTATATTGGAATGGGTCCGTCTCTGTTGCCCTTCATGCCCTCATAGGAATCAGCTAACCACCCCTTCTAGGCCAACGTTATGATATCATCGTCGAGGCAAACCAAGCATCAGTGGCTGAAAACTTTTGGATACGAGCCGTACCTGGAAGTGTCTGCTCAGAGAATGCCCAACCAAGCAACATCCGAGGCATAATGTACTACGGCAGTTCTCCTCAGACACCAAACACCGTCGGATACACAGCAGACCCGAACTGCCTCGATATTCCCATGACTGACCTCGTTCCATACCTTGCAAAAGATGTAGCGGCACCAGTCTGGGATAAAACCGAGAACGTGACGCTGACCAACGCAACTGGAGTTTTCCGCTGGGAACTAAACAGCACCTCGATGCTGGTTCTATGGGAGAACCCAACACTCAAGCAAGTTTACAACAAGCAAATGCATTTTACAAATTCAAGTGGGGTCATCGAGCTACCGTTCAAGGATGAATGGGTATACTTCATGATCACCACCCCTCGCGCCATCACGCATCCGATCCATTTACACGGACATGATTTCTCAGTTTTGGCTCAAGGAACGGGTATTTGGAATGGATCGATGGTTACCAAGAATCCGCCTCGTCGAGATACAGCCATGTTGCCTATAAATGGATATCTCCTTCTAGCTTGGCAGACTAATAACCCCGGTGCGTGGTTGATGCACTGTCATATTGGGTGGCATCTTGAGGCAGGGTTTGCGTTGCAGTTTATTGAACGGTATGACGAGATCAAGCCGTTGATTGATTACAAAGAGCTTCAGGATATTTGTCGGCCGTGGGATGCATATGATAAGAAGGCCGATGTTGTGCAAATGGATTCGGGTGTATAAAGTTACGTTTTGAGATTGTCGGTTGGTTTGTTTTTGAGTTTAACATCAAGTGTTTCCGAAGCTAGAATAATGTAGTACCTAGGTAGCTTTGAATCAGTCTGAAGATGGATTGAATAGGTGAATACATCAAATCACAAATTATATATTGGGTTGGCAGGTTTAAATAAAGGAAAAGTGTCCGCTATAATAGGGTTGGGGTAGTTCAACCCCACCCCCCCCCCCCGAGCCTCAGCAATCAGGTTTCCATTTGGCATAAATCGACCCTATTTCTAAGGTGTCTATTTCCTTCCCTACATAGTTTCCAAGTTCTTGTTTCGATAGTAAAACTGCAGGTTTTAACTCTATTAAATCACTCTCTTTTCGTATAATTAAGCCCTCTGTATAGATTCAAATATGTATTTCCATCTTTACATTGTTATTTCGCCTTTTGCCGTCTCTCATTCGTCGAGGCTCCGCCGCAGGACCCACTGTGCTTACCCCAGAGTTGGGGAAATAGGACTGCTGCTCCCTTATATCTCTGTAAATTCTTTGTTTTTCAACCGTCCCTCCAGAATTACCTATGGTTAAGCCGGTACCCAAACCAGGCAATACTATTGGAAGGTCAGGGTTTGAATCAAGCCAACACCATCATCATTGGGGCCCTTCAGAGCGGACTCCGACGAGGGGATGGCCTTCTTCTTTTTTGATCCTCTGGTAAAAGAATATTTATAAAGTTATTCTTAGCCTAAAAGCAAAGCAAATTTACAAAGAAATAAAGTTCTTTACAGTTGCAATCTCATCTATTTAATATACGTCAATCTCAATCATTCAGTACCCCGTGAATCGGCCTAGCAGATTGAAATACAGGAAAAATGTCCTACCAAATGTGAAACACAGCTCTAGAGCTGCAAAGGAGCCCAGAGAGTAGCCTCGGCCACTAAGAATCCTGGATAATAGCAGCTGAAACCTTCTCTGCAAGCATATCTGTCCGAAGTTAGAACAAAGTTCGCGGCAAACATCAAAAGAGAAAAAGACTTACAAACTGTCGACTGGGGATGGCCAGGTGGAAGGAATGGAAACGCGCTGGCATCAACCACACGCAGACCTTGAACGCCGTAAACCCGGGCTTGCGAGTCAACAACCGCCATCTCATCATCGGAAATTCCCATTTTGCAAGTACAGGCAGGATGCCACAATGTCATCACATTGTTCTTGATGAACTCCAAGATGTCGGCATCACTCTGAACTTCCTCACCGGGGTAATACTCCTTGCCAATTACCACTGGCGTCATAGCCTCGCTCTGGAATGCCTGCCGTATTCGCTTGAACATGGAGATGGCGACTTCTTGGTCTGCATCATTATCCAGCCAGTTGGGGTTGATTACTGGCAGATCTGATGTATCGGCGGATTTGAGGGTGATGTTGCCGCGAGCTTGAGGTGCGACTAGAACTCCCAGGATTGAGGCATACTGGTACCCGTCCTTGGGCTGGTCTTTTAGAAGGTTGGAGACATTGCCAATGTATCCTGCGCCGGAGATGTACTGTCGCGATGTTTGTTAGCGGGCGCCTTTGCTGACTTGAGCCAATCTTACCTCGGCTTCAGGCCAATCACTTGGGAATTGCTTCAAAGAATCCTGTGAGCTCTGCGAAAACTGTGAGCGAAGGAATCGGGGAATTTTCTCCCAAGCCAGGTAATCCGCAATTGGGTTGGTGAGCGGACCGGTCTTCAGGAATTCACCGACAACGTTTCCAGCATCGTAAAGAAGGTCATTGGCGACGTTTGTGGCAGTGTTCACCTGCACTCGATATGTAGGAGCGAAGAATGGATGATCCCACATATTCTGACCAACGCCAGGTCGGTCGGCGACAACTTTGATTCCATGCTCTTTCAGCATATCAGAAGGGCCGACACCAGAAACCATCAGAAGCTGCGGTGACTGGAAAGCTCCGGCAGAGATAATCACCTCTTTGGACGCGTGTAGAGTGACAGTGTTTCCAAGAAGTCCGTTCACCTCCACGCCAATTGCTTTCTTCTGGTTATTAAAAATGACCTTCTTTGCCAGTGTATTGCTATAAGTTGTCAAAGTCGACGGCGTGATCTTGGTCAAAAACGAAGCCTGAGAACTGCTGCGAAGCTCATTGGAAGGATCAATTGTTGATGTGCAGTACTGTGCTCCGATCAAAGAGCCCGAATTAAAGTCATCCTTCTCTTTAATACCGATAGCTTCCATGCCGAGCTTCATCCAGGAGGAAAAGGGCATAGCGTAGTTGGCATAAGACACTTGCAACGGGCCACCATTTTCCTCGAACGCAGTCTTGTTATAGGTAGCAGTGGCGTTAGATGCGCGGATTTGAGTATTGGGTGGTGTAAACTGAACACTCTGCTTGTAGTATGGAAGAACTTCATCGAAAGTATAACTGCTATCGTTGACCGCATCGGCCCACTGCTGCATCGAGTCACGAGTTGGTCTGCGCAATTGAGGTAAGCTGGCGTAAACTATGAGCTATTCGGTAATATTTACCGTTGGTATATCATAAAGTTTAGTGCAGATCTATAGAACGCGTCAGTCCCAGGTATGCAAATAATCATTGGGCTCAAGTACTCACGATCCCCCAAGACATTTCCCACGTGCATAATGAATAGATCGACCATTTGCTCCTGGCTGACCCTTTGTAACAAATCCCCAATCCACAGCAGACTGTGTATCCGGATCTGAGCCACAGGGAATCACATCGGCCGCAGGAATTGCAGCCAGAGACTCAGACTCGTAGAGTCCTCCTGCTTCAACTAGGGCAACATTAGATCCAGTTTGCGCAAGTCGAGTCGCCACAACAATCCCGCCTGTGCCCCCACCCACGACCACGTAGTCGAATGTCGCGTCACTGAGAGGGCTGCCTCGAGCCGAGAGGTCGGCGTGGATGATACTGGCCTGTAGCGCCAGGGATATAAGAGCAGCCTGGGGAAGCATCTCTGGTAATTATGTCCCAATGCCAAGGAAAATAGCGTGTGTGTTATGTTGAGGGTTATATGCCTGGATGAATAGAGGGAACTGAAAGCTGGTATGGAAATGAAATTTGGATGATTTGGTGTGTAGCTTTACTGTGACTCAGGGGGGAATATTCATGTTAGCTAACTCCCTCGATCAGAGTTTTTTGCTATGTAAAATGCCACAAAAACAGACTTCTTTGTTTGCGAGTCCTCGGTTCCCGAGATGGTCCCCCAGGCAGTTGGTGAAAGAAGTCGAGTTGGGGTTAGTCCTATACAGGACTGGCGCCGATAATACACCCAATCGTTGCCTTTTATGCCCATACACCAACATATTATATCAGTGGCAATCGAGAGATGGCCGGGGGTGAGTGGTTGGGATATGCAATCTCATACATATTCTTGAACAAGATCACGACATCGATCGGCGATTGCGTGTTTTAAAGTTGGTGGTTAAACCTGTTTTTATCTCTGTTTCGGAAACTCTTCGTGCTGGTGCCTCTAGATGTCTATCAATTGTTATTTGGCTTTTTATCCACAGTCTGTTGAATTGGTGTTTGAAGTATTTGATGGTAAGGGACATGGTTTTGGAGTGCTTGGGTCTGGGGTCTTTCCACTTTGCTAGGGCATGATCAGATCTATGACTGTTCAACTATGTGATACTAAAGATACTGTCGGGATTTTGGTGTATTAACCAATGCATTGATGCATTATCATTCGACCTATTAATGATTGATATTGACGAGATTCCAGACTATCTGCATTGGTCATAATGTATGGTCTAGCTGCATCTAGTTCAACATGGAAGGTCTCATATATGACTCAGTTTTCTGCATTCTTGCGATCGATCAACCTTTTCTCTCATCCGATATGGTGATATTGCGGGGTTTAAATGCATAATGGTAGAAAGCCCGCACATTATGCCAAATCCAGGCCGAGGATGGAAGCTCATAATGTGATTGTGATTCTCTCGTTTTTCTGCCTGTAATATGGCCTCAGAAACTAGATTGTACAAGCATCGGAATCTATCTGAATCTATTTGATTATATCATTTTTTTTTTCAAGGATATCCTTCGGATGAACCTCTCTTTCATCCTATTCGAGTAGTTGATGCTATCTAGCAGCACAGCATTAATCATTCTTCCATCGGACACAAAGGGTCTATCATATAGTATAGGACCTTGGATCATATGTAGAGTGATGTCTAGCTGCACAGAATATATGCTGAATTATCAGGCCCTTTGCTGAGAGATACGTACAATGTTGGCGTAAAAAGTCCGCAATCCTAAGATCCTTAATCTGTTTGGCATCCCGAAGCACGCGTATTACGTCACTTCTCGGTTCTCATAAATCGGGATCTCCAACCATCTTATAAATAGATTTATCCCGCATCTCTAAGAATTATAACTAACTGATGTCACGTAGCTTATTTAAACCTGTGCTGTAATTCCTCAGGGCATAATGCTCAAAAACAAAGATCAATGCGCGCCAGTTCTTTCATGTAACTTGTAGATTCTTCTTAAATTTGTTAACTATGCATCCGGAAATGTTCACAAAAGGTCCTTCATGTCATCAAAGTTGCGGATACCTGCCAGGTTACCAGCCTTAGCACGCTTCAAGGTCAAAGCGGCAATCAAAGCAGCACCGACACCGGAACCGTCCTCGGCAGCCATGATGGAAACCTTGTCCTTCTCGTTAGGAGCCCAGTCAAGGATCTCGCGCAGAGCCTGAGCACCACGGGCCTTGAAGTGGGGATATTTGGTGAAGACAGAACCGTCAGCGCCGACGTGGCAGGACTCGATGTTCTTCTTGGTGCAGATGGCAGCGACACCGCATGCAGACAGACGAGCAGCGCGAGTACCGATCAGCTCGGCCAGGCGACGGATCATCTCCAGCTCGGGTTGGGTGGGACGGATGCCGAGCTGGTTGTGGAAAAGGTCCGCGGTCTCGGACAAGTTGCCGTAGGGGTCCTCCTCGATGGCGGCGAGGAAGGAGGCGTCCAGCAGATAAGGCTTGTTCAGCTTCTCGGTGTTCTGGCCGTTGAAAATGGTGCCGGGCTCGGATTCGAGCAGGTCCTTGAGAGCCAGGCGGAAAATCTCACCCAGGTACAGACCGGCGGTCATCTTCTCGAAGGCCTGCTGGCCGGGGCGGGGCGAGTCGCGGTCAATGATTTCGTCGAACTTGGTGAGGGGGAGCACCACGCGCTCGTTGTCAAAGGCACCGTATTCACAGTTGATGGCGACGGGCGTATCGGCGGGGAGACCCATGTGAGCGAGCTTGGGCACGGAGCCAACATCTTCCATGTATGCGGCGTTGACACCGGTGCCGAAAATGCAGCCGATCTTCATCTCGGGGTCGGTGTAAGAAGAAGCGATAAGGGTACCAGTGGTATCGTTGATGAGGGCAGCAACTTTAATGGGCAGGCCCTAAAACATTCGAGTTAGTATCGAGTCCGTGAACAAGAAAAGTGAATCGAGCACTGGTAGGCATACCCGCTTCTTCAAAATGGCCTCCAGAGGAGGAACAACATCCTGGCCCTCGACACCGTCAATGTCGAAGCCCTTAGTCCAGCGCTGCAGAACACCGTGGTCGATGTAGTCCTGGGTAGCAGGGTAGGAGAAGGTGAAACCCAGGGGCAGCTTGGTCAGGTTTTCATTCTCGTGGTGGAACTCGATGAATTGCTGTAGACAGTCGGCGATGTACTCCCACAGCTCCGCGGCGGTACCGGTGCGGAGCTCTTCCGGCATCTTATATTTCGACTGTATGATATCAAAGGCGCCCTTCTTGTCGGTAAGGGTAATCTCGCAAACGCGCAGGTTTGTGCCGCCCATGTCCAGGGCGAGGAATGTGCCCTGTTCTTCGCCATCGGGGAAACCCAAAACCCAGGTGATGTTCATGGGCTACAGGGTCCAGTCAGTCTCTGTATTCTATGCATCAGGATGTGCTGGGTCTCACAATGTTGCCGCCCTCGACGGTTAGACCTATGTTATTGTTAGCTCCTCGAAGCGGAAACGGCGGGCACGGCGAACGTACCTTTTTCAAGCTCCTTGACGAAGTGGTTCACGACCTCCTTGAGCTTCGCGGTGTCGACAGTAAAAACTTCTTCAAACCTCTGGATGTGCTGCAAAAGATTTTGCGGCAGCTCATGCACCGACCCTAGGAAGCGATTAATGAATGACAGCTTGTAGGAGCCAATCAAGCTCACCTTTGCGGGAAGGCGGTTGCTTAGGACCAAGTCCGACCATGATGAAAGTATTTGGAGGGTATAACGAGAGTGTAGGGAGTGCAAAGAGTAGAGAGTAAAGAGTAGGAGGGGGGAATGACGATATGAAGGAAGAAACGTGGGGCAGCGATCGCCTTGATTTGGCTGCGGTCAACTTTAGCAACTTCCGATCCTGGCTTTTCGTTGCTCTATCGAGATTCCAACAAATCAGGTCCTCACGATCTGCTCTTGTTACAGCTTACTTCATCTGTTATAGTTAATCAGTTTCATTGTCACTTTTTCCCTGGAATATAAGAAAATATCCCTGTAACCATACAAGGGCGGTGTGAGCTCCCACTTTAACGATTCAACGGGGTTTACGCGCCAGGTGTGGAAACACATGCGCCAACCCTGATTCAATTGAATCATTCGAGCTCGCTTCTCCTAACCGTTCTCGTACACGCTTCTCATATGCACTCGTTAACTCTAGCGAATGCTCAACTTCCTCCGTGAGGCGATCTACCTCACCCTGGAGCCGCTCATCACGTGTCTGCGGAGGGGCATCCTCGGTCTCGCGCGATTTGAGATCCGGGTTGGTTTTCTCCCAAAGCATCTCCAGTTCTTCATCCCAGCTCATAGCTTTAGCAAACTTCCTCACACCTGCATCAATATCACCCAGTAGAAGGACATCGTCCGGACGTGCTCCAAGACTGCCAACACGATCCAGGTTGATAAGCACACGGGGCACACCACGGCTGCACAGTGATGGGAGACTGGCAAATGGCTGGACAGTCAGGCTGGTCCCCATTACAATGCAGAGATCCGCCTGTTCCGGCAGCGAGTGGTTCGAAAAGAAAATCTCTGGAAGGGCTTCACCGAAGAAGACTATGTCGGGCTTGACCAGTCCGCCACACTCTTTGCAGTGCGGCACCTTGCCGCTCTCAACATTTTCATGCATCTCATCATCTGGATAAGGCGCCTTGCAGTCAATACAGCGCTGTGTCGCGAAGCTGCCATGGGCTTCAACGATCTTGTCTCCGGGTACGCCAGCCTGGCGCTCAAGACAGTCGATATTCTGCGTAAAATGCTTCAACAGCAGACCCTTATCGTGCAGTAGTTTAATAAATGTGTGGGCAATGGTTGGGCGATAGCGCCCAGGGTAGAGTTCACGCGCCAAGGCGTAGAACGGCTTCGGGTTTTTCCTGAAGAAGCTAATGTCGAATACATCTTCAGGCTCTTCCAAGTCTAGCATGGCCAGATTGGCATAGAGTCCCGTCTCTGGTGATCGGAAATCCGGGATGCCTGCTGAAGTGCTGATTCCCGCTCCCACCTGTGTCATGGTTAGCTTTCTGCACATACCGGGACGAATAAGTTAACGAACCATGACCACAATTTTCTGGACATTGTTTTTCTTGATGTATTTGGCCACTGCCTCGATGTTGCGAGCTTCTAACACCGACGGACGAGTAGCATCATCCACCACGGACGCTTCGTTGCCCATGATGCGATGAGGGCGCCCGGGACGAGGCTTTTGATGTCGGGGTCTGTGACGGCGTCCCACTATGAAGGCTTGATCGTGACTTGGTCTGGAAGAGCAGAACGTAGATGGATCAATGTCGAATGTGGTTGGAGGTGGCAAAGTAAAGTGAGAAGTAGCAGTGAGAGTGGGAGAAGGATGACGTTTCTTCGCTCAGTCGCACAGGTCTTTTTATCTGTTTACAGACAAAGGATCTAATAGTTTGAATCACTTGAAAGAGTCATTAATGCAAGATCATTCTTTGCTGATTCAATATAGCATCTATGTCTGACATCAAAGTAACACAAGCTCCAATCGATTAGAAAAAAGAGAGCCGGGCCCTTCACCGCCCGCTGGGGGCTGCAACTTGGCGTATTTTGGCATCAACAATTTACTCTCCGTGTACTCCAGCATGGCTTTGTCCGAAATGGCCACAGCCAATGGCCATGTATCCTCTTCATCTCCGGGACCATCAGGCCCCGGTGAAGCTTCCCCGCGAACCGACATCTTCAACGCTAGCTCCGTGGCCGAGATCAAGGCCGCGTTGTCCCGCCTCCATAATCAAGAAGCGTCGGTAACAGCCCGCCTCGATGCCCTAGTGACCTCGCAGAAGGACCTTTCCCGAGAACTAGGTCGATTGGATCTCATGCGCGCCAATATCGGTGCCCAGACCAGCACCACGCGATCGATCAGCCATGGCATGCTCTCCGAGGCTGCCGGGACCGCTGAACGAATATCGTGCGCCGTGCGCCGATTAGACCTCGAGCAGGCTCGGGTGAAGGCGACACTAGAGGTGGTGGAGCAGGTGGCAGAGCTCAAGGCGTGTGCATTGGGCGTTGCGGGGTCAATGGGTGCCTCCCAGGACTGGGAAACCGCGGCCAGCTACTTGCACCGCGCAGCGCAGGTTCCACCGACTGTGGTCAATGGAGCATTTGCAGCTGAGATGGTGCCGACGGCCGAGGTTCCTGACCCGCCGAGCGTGACGCTGGACAACGCGGCCGAGTCGCTGTGCGGGTTGTTCCTGCGCGAGTTCGACAAGGCCGTGAAGGAAAACGACGGAGCCAAGATTACTCGCTTTTTCAAGCTCTTCCCCCTCATTGGCCGATCTGAGGTTGGATTGGATGTCTATGGTCGCTACGTCTGTCAGGGTGTAGCAGCCCGGGCCCGTGGAAATCTGAATGCCAGCACTGGCGCACATAAGGACGGGTTCTTCTACGCCAATGCGTTGACTAAGCTATTTGAACATATCGCCCAGATCATTGATGGACATGGCGGGCTGGTTGAACGGCACTACGGCCCGCGGAAGATGGGGCGAGTCATTGAACGGCTACAGGTTGAGGCCGACGTGCAGGGCGGTATCATTTTGGACACCTGGAGTGATGAGAGGCATGTCGATCGCAAACTTATGGACATCAAGTCATATGCCTTCACTTTCTTGGTGCAGAGTTTTCTCCCGGCACAGCGTACGGGCCCAGCTCGCACACAGTCTCCGGCCACTGGCGCGAATGCAGCCACCGAGGATGAAGGGGTGGACATGAAGGAAATTGACGGTATCCTGAGTGAGATGGCTATTATGCTTGGCCGATGGTCGCTTTACTGCCGATTCCTGGCAGATACATGCAATGTAAGTGCGTTGCTCACATTGAATGACCCTTACTGACGAAGACACAGGCCCCTGCAAATGATGAAAGCGATGATGACAGTAGATATACAATGCCCAGGTTCTTGCAAGAGGCACCCCTGACACATAAGATCAATGACCGTCTGGTGTCCCCATTCAATGCAATGACAACATTCTTCATCCGTCGGTCTGTAGAGAAGGCCTTCCAACTGGACGAGTCGCCCTCGGGATTGAACTTGAACCTCCAAACACCACTCAGGGCGGACCCTCCCTTCATCACCTCGGCCGTGGACGATATCATGTATATTGTGAACAAGGTGATCCAGCAATCTCTCGCCACCTCCCAAGAAGCAGTGGTGACCAACGTTGTCCCCACGCTGTCTCGTGTCCTCGGCTCCGACTTCATCGGCATGACACAGCGCAAGATGCGCGACGAATGCTACCCACGGGCCGCCGTACAGGGCGGACAACCCCCAGAGCAGCAGATCATCTCATTTCTAGTGCAAATCAACAACCTCGACATCGCAGTAGACTATATCCGACGAATCGTGCAGAACAACAGCGGCTCGAAACCATCTCTCCCAGTCACAGGCGACACAAATCAACCCGCATTAGTGACCGACCATCTACGCGCTCTCTTCCCAGCCCCAGCATCAGCACTCCGCGTCGCCCAAACCCTGCATTCACTGGACGCCTCCTTTGAATCCAAAGTCAACGACCTCTTATCCGATGGCATCCAAGTCGTATTCAACAACGTAATCAAGCACCGACTCCGCCCCATCCTCGCCGACGCCTTCCGCGACATCGAATACCAACCCCACGACTCCATCGAATCCCCAAATGACGTGCAAGACGAGTACCAAGGCCACGAGGGCAGCAAAGAACTTGTCCGACCTCGTTTCGCAGCAGGCTGGACCGAGCTCCTCGTTCCATTATCGCGTATCCTAACAGCCCAAGCCTTCGACCGTCTGCTCACAGTGACAGTCGCATACTTTGTGCGTCTCCTGGAGAAGCGCTTGTGGTCGTACCAGGGCCGGATCAACCCGCTCGGCGCGGCGCGTCTTGAGCGAGATATTGCGGGCCTGGCTAGTGCTGCTGTGGATGTTGGGCATGGGTCTGGGGCTCCCGGTAGATATAAACACCGGGAAACATTTGCAAGGTGTCTACAGATGACGCTGGTCATGGGTATGGATGAGGATGAATGGGACGAGGTTGTGCGTGGTGGAGAGGCGGCTGAGGTTGTGGATAAGTTGAGCCGGGAGGAGAGGGTGCGTGTTAGGGCGATGGTGAGGAGAGGGTGATGAGGATGTCTAAAGGGGTTATATGATATTGTGGATTGTATAGATAGTGGTTTGGCTTTTGTTCTGCATTGCATACATTGGAATTGAAATAGAATTACATTGTGGTGACATGCCCTTCTCAACGGATGTTCTCACCGTATTCCCAAATGCACAAAAATGCAGAAGGGCCACTTTTTATCTAAAGAAGTTGGATATACTCGTGGCATAATTGTACGAAGTTCATTGATATATTTGTTGTAGAAGAAGCTACCAAGTCCTAGCGCCTTAAGGATGTTAACATATGGCATGTTGAGCCATACTGATGCCTCAGGGTTGAGGCATCCTTCGGGTCGGCATATCACGCACTCCGACCCTTCCGTGTCTCTGGTCCTATTCATGACCAGTCTGGATTAAGGCGGCTACGCGTATCCGACTTAAAGCGGTTGAGCACATTCCTATGAGGTACCGTCGGGAGGACCTGAGACCGAGTAGCGGTTAAGCTTGTTTCAGTGCTGCGTTACTCAGAAAATGACTCCAGAGAGTCGGGGATAAATATCCCCATCTTGTCACTAGAAGGAATTATCCGAATTTACTAAAGTCAAGCTACATATAGCTTTTACTCTGATATTCTGATCCTGCTTCTCCCCAATCATTCCATCTTCAGGCCTGTTTTCTCAACAAAGGAGCTCTTCTTCCGTCGTATTGGCGTTTGCTCGCTTGTTGGAGTTTTACCTTGCTAACAACTTGGATGACACAACGTTTACTATACTTCACTGGCTTTAATGATTTACGATGTACGATTATCTTACTCTGCCTAGAATCTAGGTGTTACCTATTTTTAAAACGACTTTAGGGTTGATATTTGCTTAGGTTGCTTGTGTTGGGATGAAGGCGTGGCCATTTTTAGATCAGTGAGAATAAACTCATTATAGCTTATCGTCTGGTTGAAATTTCATATACATCCCGTTTAGCATCAAAACATAAGTTAAATCACAGGAATAACTGTATCTGGATAGAGGGATGATGTGACCAGTGTTTGAAAGGATATTTTCCGTGCTTCTGACATAGAAGGCGTAATAAACACGAGTTTCAGATATATTGTTAGGGATTAGCAGGAAAAGCTACACGTAAAGTCACGGCCGCTCGAGTGGAGTGCTAAAACCCGTCTCGTTTACGTGTAGGAATTGAATGCGAAGAACGAATTTGCATCAGAGAAATTAGGCTTATCACCACTTTGTGTATACAATGGACATTGTATTTCACTATGACAAGGAGTGTCAAATTCTACCTACGCGGAGCGGGAATGCTAAACAAACTCCCCTTGAACCATGCGTAATACGGTCGGCTCCTTTTTGGTGTGGTACAGATATAATAAGTTAGGCCAAATATTCTGATCGATATAATTCTTCTGAGCCATGTCGGACATGATGTTGTACCTACTCGAATAACTTAGATTGGAACTACACTTGAGTGTCTTTCTGAACTTACACCCACCACCGGCAGCCGGAGCCTCCCCCGGACATATCGTATCTATCCCGGCGAAGCTGGTATATGACACGTGCAAAGAACAATACAGTGACCCCTGCAGCAACTAGGAAGTCCCAGTACTTGATGGCAGAGGTGGTTTGGATGTATCCATGTCTGGTCCAATCGAGGATCCCGGTCGGATCACCAAACTCGGCTCTCATGTTGATGAGAGTGGATGATCTACCATCAGGGTGGAGTAGGTAAATAGACCAGTGATTATCGCTGGTGTTTGGGCCGGCTGCACCAAGGGTGTGTACCACCACATGGAGGTGGGTGACTGGCGTGGTGTCCGCCTGCACTACTTGCGAAGACAGTAGATGTGACGGCATTGGAAGAATACTTATGCAATAAAAGATATTGTGATATTCTCTGCGTAGAGTTCTTCGATTTGGTGACAGGAGTTTATGGATCCCTTAGTAGAATTTATATTGGACTTAGGAGGTAGGGGACCTAAGCGAATATTGACGTATCTGCTTTTTTAGATAAAGCATTAGAGCCGCTATCACTAGCGGATATCTTACGAACCCTGCAACTGCCAACGAATCTAGGGCCCTTGTTTCAAGACAAAAGTTAGTTTCACTGATTGGATAGCAATAAACATGTAAGCCGTACGGACTCGGAAATTCAAACAGGGTGCCTAAATTATGTCATCAAAGACGGTACCAATCCCTACGTTCTTCGGCCCCTTTGTACACCGCTCTACGCCAAGTTTATTTCTTATTCTCAGCAAGACCAGACATTGTCTTGTTATCTTTATAACCGGCTTGAAGTCCCAGACCTGCGTTGTCCTATAATTTTTTGCTCCTAATCTATCTACCCCCCCAATAATTCTTTCATTCTTAAAGCATGTCGCTTCCCGAAGACTCGCAACGTGCCTTTGTGATCGCTTCTTGTGCAAACCCGTTGCCTGGCAATGTTGTTAGCCAATACGGCAAACGGATTATCAAAATCTCTGATCATCAAGTCGTTAAATGTGGCCCAGATGTGACCAGAGAAGAATTCGAAAATCAAAGGATAGCGCATGAACTTGTGGACAGCCGCATAGTTCGTATCCCGCGTGTGTATGATTTCTTTCTTGACGAGCAAGGCTGGGGTTATATTGTGATGGAGTTTATGAAAGGAAAGGTCATTGATCCTTTAGATGATGTGAGCGCCATACAGAGGGTTGCCAGCGTGCTTGGTCACTTCGCAACTTTGCGATATAACATCCCTGGATCACTTTATGGAGGCGCTTGTCGTGGCCTTCTATTTCCTGAAACAGAAGACCTCGTTTTTGACAGTCTCGGACGGATGGAGGAGTGGTTTAATAGCCGGCTTTTCGCGCACAACCCGAACTTAGATTTACAGGGCTGTGATCTCGTGCTCTGTCATCTGGATATTGCACCTCGAAACATTATATGGCAAGAAGATGGCTCCCTGTGCCTTATCGATTGGGCATCTGCGGGCTTCTATCCAAGGTTGTTTGAGTTTTGCATGCAGTGGATATTAGACGGAAAAGATGGAACCTTCAATCCCCTTCTCTTAGAGTCGGTGGATCCTTTATCAGATCATGAAATGGCGCAGAAAGAGGCCATGTTGTGTGCGTGGGGGAACATCCAAAAGTATCCATTGTAAGTATCAGGGAATACCAGGTATTTTTGGTTAATGCTCACCTGCTTTCAGCCGAAACAAGACCTCATCATCACCCGAAAGATTATCAGGACATTCGATAAATCTTCTCCCCCTACCAGCTCATCCTCTGCCAGATTACCCTCTTGAATGGTATGAAAAGTCTGGGTGTGAATGTCCTATACCGCCAAGCCCCACAGGTGTCGAATCTTCAAAGCTCGGTTGCAGACGATAGAAATTAAGAACAGGTTTTGACGATGAAATCATCGAGGTTCATAAACCCCTTTATAATAGCGCGCTGCACCAACTCATCTAGTACGGGGTTTTCGGTTGAGGTTGGCTTCATTTGACTCAAGCTATGTCGGACGAAAGGCAGGAGTTGCTTCTTTAGCAATTCTGATGTTTGTAGGCCCGAATGACCATCAAAAGACACCCTAGGCCATCCATTGGTTGCCTCCTCTCTATGGTGAAGGAAGTTTACTATGGGTGAACTGGTCCTCGCACGGGCTATTGGAAGCTAATTGAGCACTATTATATCTGCTGACGCCGGCAACGTTTCTGACTATAAATGAATATACTTCTTGTGATATGATACGCGTTACTTGGTCTTTAGAAGGACCTAGCTTAACGCTCTAGTGCTTAGCTGGAGGGGTTTCAAAATGTGGCGCATCGCCGCGAGTCGCATCGTCGCGAGTATTTACCAACCACCAAAGGCCTAGTGTACCTACCACACCGGCAACTATCATATATCTCCTCAAGTTCGAGAATAAGCCTAAGCCTGGGTCAGAGCCCTTGGTTGAATATGAATTCTTGGCCCGCGTCCGTAGGCTTGATGTTGTGGTCACGCGTAGTCGCGTTCGAGCCGCGCCCAATGATATTGTGGGTAGGGTTCAACTGAAGAGAGGAGGAGAGAAGAAATGGGGGAGGTTTAGAAGCAATGTATACAGGCGTATTTTGAAAATCCGTTTTCCTATCTGTGATTATGAGAGAAATTGAGAGCGTAAGATGGCCCCTTGCCCATAGGAGTAACTATAATTATAACCGTGCCTTCGCGCCCCACTCGCTTAGTCGCGAGTTGGTGCGCCCATCCCTAACGTAAGCCCATGCCTAACGTAACTTTTTCGACATTCCTCTCTACCATCCGCCCCAACCATGGATGATTCATCTGAAAATATCGAGGGGCGCATCCTATAGGCCTACGAAGCCGCCAAACGCGAAGAAAAACCCAATATCGCTACGCTAGCGCGTGAATTTCGAGTCCTAGTCTCCCGCCTACGTAGCCGATTCAACGGTCGCTAGCCTCGTACGGCTCGCCCTAGCACTACCAACCGCCTAGACAAAGCACAAGAGGATGCATTGGTTAGCTAGATAGCATATCTTGATGATTTAGGGGTCCTACCAACCCGAAGGCTATACAATCGACTGCAAATACGATAGTTTAGCGGGTAGCTAGTACGCCTAACGCGCCCGACGCGCCCGACGTATTAGGCAAGATATAGGCCTACGTCTTTCTTAAGCGTCTCCTACCACAATGCTCGTTGGTTAAACAGAAGCCGATAGATAAAAAGCGTATCGAGGCAGAAGACATTAGTATCCTATAGTATTGGTACGATATGCTAGAACCTACGATCGCAAATATGTCCCCGTCGAATATCTACAATTTCGATGAAACTAGCTTCCAACTTAGCTAGGGAAAATCGGAGAAGGTCGTTACACGTTATCGCTATCGATCATCGAGGATTACGGCTAGCGAGCATAGCGAAAACCTAACTACTATTGAATATGTCGCTACGGATAGATAGGTAATAAGCCTATATTTTATCGCGCGCGGCGAATACTTCCTCGAGCGTTGGTTTAACCCGAAGCTTCCGGATAATTATCTAATCAATATATCCCCTAAAGGATATACCGATGATTAGATAGCACTTAATTGGCTAGAATAGTTCAATACGAAGACCTTTGATCGGGTAAAATAGGGCTAACCTCGCGTGCTTTTATTCGATAGTTATAGCTCGCATCTTACGATCGATTTTCTAGCCTACTGCAAGAAAATACATATAATCCCTATCTATTTTATACCCTATACGACGTATATTATCTAGCTACTCGATAGGAACCTATTCCTCGTATATAAGACCTATTTTCGTAAGAAAAACAACGAGATTATACGATAGGGTAGGGATATAGCCGATAAGGGTTAGTTTTTCGTATAGATCGTAGAGATTCGGAATAAGACGTTTAAATCTCGTACTATACGTTATGTATTTTTAGAACGAGGGATATACCTATTTAACCTATCGAAGGTCATAAAACCGCTTAACGATACGAGATTACCTATACTAGACCTATATTAGCCTACTAGCAATATACCACTACCTCTACTATCATCTCCGCTTATTAGTTCACTAATCAGAAGCGCCGTACATACTCGTCGACGAGCTACGAAGCTTAACAAACTAGCCAGTACCGACAAAACCCCCGAAGATATACGAACATATCTTAATCTTACGGCCGAAATGTCACGGTATGAACCCTAACCTATACCATCCTACCTAACCGCCCCTATACGTAACCGTTACCTTGTTTATATTCCTAATTTCCCTTTGCACCTATTATAGCTCTTCGAGCTACGTCCTATCTATATATCTATATATAGCCTAACTATAGAGAATCTAGTTAACAACTCTTAATCTATCTCCGTCTGCCTTATACCCTAATACTACGTAGCTCCTCCTATTGAGAGTTGCCGCCCGAAGAACGATATCTATTCCCCGTCCCCCGTTCCTACCGTAGACCTTTTAAGAGTTCTCCGAACATATTACTACCTACCTAGAAGACTAGTTTAATTATTACAACGCCGCCTATAAGTACCTAGAATATACCGAAGAGAATTTCTAGTCGATAGAGTCGAAGCTAGGAGCTACCGAGCTCTAAACCGTATAACTAAAACATAAGAACGTATAATTAAAGGAAGAAGCCTCCGCTCTCTAATACAAGCTTACCTACGATTATAGAGTCCGCGACTATTAAGAAGAGTAATTATAGAAGATATAGTAGAAACTTTTTAACGCCCTAAAAGAGAGAGACTAAGCTATTTTTACTACTATACCTTAAAACCTTTAGTTATTTTACCCTAATCCTCGCCTACCCTTACTAAAGAACCTATAGCTAAGGTCCCTATAGCTATAACGCTAGGAACGCTTACGTTATCTAATTCCGTCTCTACTAGCTCTACTAGACTTTCCGAGCGTATCCTAGACCCTAATAAGTTTAAAGGTAACCGTAGGGACCTCCGCCGTTTCGTCTCTTAGGTATACGAAAAGATAAAAGGCAACGAAGACCGGTTTCCGACCCCCTAGAGCCGTATACGATACGTAACTAGCCGCCTAAAGGGAATCCCCTACGAATAGATCCTCCTATATATCTATAAGGGAGACTATATGCTCCGAGACTACGAAGAGATCCTATATATCCTAGAATAAGTATTTAGAGACCTAAACTAAGTTCGTAACGCTAGAAACGAGCTATTTAAGCTTCGATAGAATAATAAGGAATTTAGTATATTCTTCGTAGAATTCTAACGCCTAGGCCTTAAAGAATAGATAGCTAAAGACTTATTGTCTATACTCCTAGAATAGTCTATTAATCGAGAGCTTCGAGGTATATTAATATATAATAAACCCCTAACCTACGAGTATTATTAGTTCGTAAAAACCCTATAAGACTTAGAGAACCGCCGCTATTAGTATAAAACGCTTTAGACGAACTTCTATCTAGTATACCCCCGGAACTAAACCCCTAACCGCCTAGCTAAATCGAACCCTATCCCTACTATACCTATACCGTAGTACGCCGCCTACCCTACGAACTTAGACCCTATAGACCTATCTATCGCCTACTAACCTAGTACCTTACGAAGAGAACGTAGCGAATACTTCTGCTATAGCTCTAAAGACTATTTAATCCGATCTTATCTACTTCCTAATAACCGACCTACCTATCTCCGTAAAATATACGCCTAAGGACGGTATCCTAGCTCCCCTAGCCTATCTATCTATATACTATTGCCTAATTCTACTCGCTTACCCTCGCCTAACCTATCGGTAAAAAGCATAAGCCTAGCCTAAATCGTAACTAGGCTCTAGCCCTACGTACCCTCTAAATATCTAATACTACCCTCCGTAGAATACCGCTAGAGGAAAAGACCTACCGTTCCGACCTATTAATTCTACCTATTAACCTAAACTAGAAAGGAAAAGAGACTACTAGCTATATAATACTAGATACTAGCGCTAAAGGGAAGCGCTTTATCGATAAAGACTAGGCCGCCGATAAGGGCTATATACTACTACCTCTAAAAAACCTAATTCGATTAGAGACTTTTAATAGCTAAGAGGCCGAGAGTAGCCTAATTTCCTACTTTATTAGAATATAAATAAGAATTAATAACTACCTAGAGAAAGAAATAGTATTCCTTACTACCTAGTTAGCTTATTACCTAATTATCCTTAGACTAACGTAACCGGTAAGCGAGTGGGCCATGTAAGCGAGTGGGCCACCCAACCATCTACTTTTTACTTTTTACCTATTTTTTTCAACCAAAACGCCTTTATATTAATTATTCTACCTAACTAGGCATCTAGGTGACTTATGCCCTATCTCGCCACATATAGAATAGGTGTATTGACGCCGTCGTGCTAGTGCTACCGCCTGCTAAGTAGGCTCCCTAGGTGCTACTGGAGACGGTGCTGTAGGCTATATAATAGGCTCACGGGCCTATAAATGCTCTTAGGCCTCTTGTATAGAAACACTAGCTTCGTAGGCTATGCGTCTATTAATGCGAGTACGCTTTTGCTTCTGTACTACGTTTGTAGCGCGTAATTCCTTGTTTTCTTGCTTAAGTAATATGCCGTTTTGCATAGCGAGCTAATAGCCCTTGATAAGCTGGTTTAACGCGGTCTGCGAGGGCGACGGGGGGCTATTTGAGCGTCGTTTTAAGAAAGCCTTGATTGATGATGCCTATTTAAGTAGTTCGGCGACGGTCGTAGGTATTTTTGGGGTAAAAACGCTAGATCGGCTGTTTGGGCGGCTTCCTAGGGGTATAGGCGTTCGAAGCCGGATATTGAGCTTTGAAAGCACTCGTTCTAGGTCAAACGGCACTAAACTAGCTACTACGAAGCTGTTTTGAATTGTAAGCGCCTTAAAAGCGCTTATACGAGCTTATAGGTATGCTACGAGGAAATCAAGCTTGTCGATATGGTTGATGCTAAGCCGTATTTTTTGATCAACCAAAGTCCCGTATAAGCGCTTTAAAACCGTAAAACATCCGATATCAAGCGGCTATAGGAGATGTAAGCTATGCGCTAGTATATAGATAGGAATTATCTCGTTTTCTAAGCAAATTTGGTCGAATTGAGGAGTTAAATGACTCCCGTGCCTATCAAGGACTAATAAACGATATCGGCCTTGCGTATGGCTATTCGTTGATGGAATGAATAGCTTTTGAAGCCATCGAAGGCCTATCTCGTCGGTCGTCTATCCGTTTTGACTAACTTCGAAGCGCTAGTCTTATAGAAGGTCGTCGAACCAAGCCTAATTATATAGTTTGCCCTTAAAGATAATCGTTGGCGGGAGCGCCTACCTAGAAGCGCTAATTGACTTAATTGTAGTTACCTACTCGCGATCTCCTGGCTGTACAACCTCTCTCCGACCGTAGTATTCTGATCGGGTAATAACCTTTGCGGTCGCCGTAAGGCCTATCGCGAAGCCCGTCTCGTCAAAGTTATAGATATCCTCCGGTAGAATACCGTATTGCTAAACCGTAGCTTGTATAGTGTTAAACTACGCTTGTATAACCTTAGGATCCTCCTGTTTTGCTCGCTAATAGTTATATCGACGTGAAAAGCGTGACTGAAGCTCTAGAGTACGTTGGGTATAGTTATAGACCTATTTTTCGCCGACTATCTAGATTAGGGTTGAACCGCGCTTTGCAAGTAAAAGATTCGCTATTTCTCGCACTATAGCGGGCCTAGGGGCTACTCTACGTAGATCCATTGATAATATCTATTTCTTGAGCGATTCCTCTTTAGTTTGGGTCAATTTATGGCTATTAGCGCGTGTTTTAGCGCGATATGTATACCCGGTAAGGCGGCGTTGAAGAGTAACGCGAGGGACGTTAAAATGCTCTGTAGCCTAACGGATAGTGCTGATTTCTTTGTTTTTAATAGCTTGTATAGCCAATAGAAGACGGCCCTCTTGCTCGACGGGATTTCGGCCTGATTGAGCGCGTTTTGGTGGCATAGTGGTTGGTAGAAAATAGAAGGACGCGTATAGACGCGAGAAAATAGTTGGGTGGCCCACTCGCTTACATGGCCCACTCGCTTACCGGTTACGTTACCTTAGTTAAAGATATATAACCTATACGTAGGATTTACTACCTATACTATTAAATTCTCTAGTAAGTACTACTAGAAATACTATAACCTACCTACCTATCCTACGAAAATCCGTGCCCTATATAATATTCCCCCGAAGACCCGACCTCGAGACCTACTAAAACGCCCTAAAACGTTAAAAAACCGAGATATTACCCTAGTTACCCTACGAGCTTATACTACGTACGCCCGATCCCCGAGATACTAGATCTTCGCCGCTATACTCGAATAAATCGATTAGATATTAAATCTCTAGTCTAAAGACGAAAACCCCGCTACTAACCTACCGCCTAAGTTTAAGGACTTTACCGACGTATTTTCCCTAAAAGAAGCTAAGCGCTTACCCCTATATCGATCGTATAACTACGATATTAAACTTATACCTAGAAAAATACCCCTATTTAGCCTATTATATCCGATATCCTAAAATAAGCTTAGAGTCCTACGAGATTAGATCGAAGAAAATCTTAAGAAAAGCTTTATCCGACCTAGCTCTTCGCCCGCTATATTACCTATCCTATTTATAAAAAAGCCTAGAGAAGGACTCTATTTCTATATAGACTATCGTGCCTTTAATACTATTACGGTAAAGAACCGTTATCCGCTATCGTTAACCTAAGAAACCCTAAATAATCTAAAAGAAATAAGGTACTTTACGAAACTTAATATTATAGCTACTTTTAATAATCTACGAATTAAAGAAGGGCAAGAGTATTTAATCGCCTTTAGAACCTAACTCGGCCTATTTAAGACCCTAGTAATACCCTTCGGACTAACCGAGGTCTCTATAACGTTCTAACGGTTTATTAATAACGCCTTATAAGGCTACCTCGACCTATTTTATTCCGTATACCTAGATAATATCTTTGTCTATAGTAAAATATAAGCTAAATATACCTAATATATCCGTCTAGTCCTTAAACGCCTATAAGAAAACCGCTTATACGCAAAATTATCGAAGTACGAGTTTAGCGTACCTAAAACAAAGTTCCTAGGTATTATCGTTAGCAAAGATAGCCTACGTATAGACCCTAAGAAGATTAAAACTATCGTCGAATAGTAGACTCCGATATATATAACCGACGTTAAATCGTTTACTAGCTTTTCGAACTTTTATCGACGATTTATAAGAGACTATTCGAAGATTACCGTACTATTAAATAACCTTATCTAAAAAGACGTCCTATTTATATAGTCCCTCGCCTACTAAGAAGTATTCGATATATTAAAAGAAGCTTTTACCTCTACCCTAATCCTAAAGCCTTTCGACTAGACGAAGGACGTAATCCTAGAAACCGACGTATCTAACTATATCTCCGCCGGAGTCCTATCCTAGTATAATAGTAATAGAATACTATACCCTATAGCCTTCTTCTTAAAGAAGTATTCCCCGATAGAATATAACTATAAGATTTATAACAAAGAATTAATAGCTATTATCCGATACTTGGAAGAATAGCGCCCTAAACTTAAGGGTACCCCCTCCCCTATTAAAGTTATTACCGATTACCGCAACCTAGAATACCCCCTACCTAAATACTTAAATATATACGCTATACCGTAAACTATCCCCGAAGAACCTAAAGCCCTACCTAAACCTAGAAGAGTTCGGTTTGTCGACGAATAGAACCTAGAGAATCTAGAACCCCTACTATATATTAAAGATATACTTAATAAAGTATACCTAAATAATTAGACCCTATAATCAATCCTAAAAGCCCTTAAAGAAGACGCTCCCTAATACCCCTAGATTACTTTAGCCGACTACGTACGATAAGGAGGATACCTACTATACCGAGGATATATCTACGTACCTTACGACCCTAACCTAAAAGCCGAACTAGCGAGACTCTACTATAATTACTTCCTAGCTAGATACCCTAGCCGTATAAAAACCTACGAGCTCCTATCCTAAGAATACTACTAGCCCTATATATATCGTTACGTAGAAGAGTAGATAGCTAACTACTATACCTATAAACGTATTACTATATCCTATAAGACCTATTAAGGGATCCTCTATTCCCTACCTATCCCTAAGAGAGCCTAGTAAGATATCTCTATAGATTTTATTACCTACCTACCCCTAAGCGAAGGTTACGATATAATCTTAGTAGTCGTAGACTACCTAACTAAGATAAGATACTTTATCCCCTATAAAGGAACCTATAATACCGAGGAAGTCGCCTACCTATATACGAAGTATATCTAGAAACTATATAGACTACCCTAAACAATTATCTCTAATAGAGGAGCCTAGTTTGTCTCTTAGTTTTAGATATACCTAACTAGGCGCTTAAAAATTAATAACCTACTATCTACTACCTACTACCTAGAGACCGATAGTTAGACCGAGATTATAAACGTAATCCTAGAATAGTATCTCTATACCTATATATTATACCTCTAAGACAACTAGTCTAAATAGCTTCTACTTATAGAATTCGCTAGAAACTCCTACCGTTCTAAAACTACCTAAGTCTCCCTATTCTTTGCTAATTATAGTTTCTACCTAAATATTAGATTTAAACCTACCTATCTATCGAACTACCTCTCTACCTATAACGCCGAGAAGTTCGCCTACTAGATATAAGCTATTACTAAGTTTATCTATATCGAGATACTATCTATATAAGCCTATTATACCGAGTATACTAACCGCCGAAGAAAGTCTACCTATTATTTTAAAGTCGGCTAACTAGTCTAGCTTAACTCCTAGAATATACGAACCTTACGCCCTTAGAAAAAGCTCGACTAGAAGAATCTCGGTGTTACGGAATAGGCTTCCTTGAAGCTATTCCCGGATTCTTTGTTGTGCGTGCCGTACTAGTGGCGATTCGTCTCCGATCCGCCCGCGTTTCGCTTGTGATTCTTTCCCTACCGCACAAACATTATATTAGCCTCCTCTATAAAAAAAGGCGTCCTATCCTTTGGCCATAATTCTCTTCAAGAATCAGTCTCTATTCTTATTACAATATATTGCCTCCGCCTCCTTTCAAGAGTTATCTATAGTATTTAGACAGTCGTGCCTTACCTAATCGATAGGCTTACTATCCTACCAACTAGTTCGTAACAATTCTAATTCTTCGTTTTCGGTTACCTAAGGTCACGATGTCTCCCTAAACCTAATCTATAGTCGAAAGGGCCTAGTCTTAAGGTCGAAGCACTATCGAATCATAGCCGGCTATCTAGACCCCTCGTAACATAAGTCCAATCCCTACCAACGAGGGTCTAGTCGATACCGACTAGTTAGATAAATACCTTAGGCTCAACTAGGAGACTATCTAAAAGCTTAAACAATAGGTCGCCTTAAAGAGACGTATCGTAGAACTTCGTGCTAAAGAAGCTATACTCGATAGCTAAGCGAATCGCTCCCGAAACTATAACGATTCTAAATTTAACCGTGAAGACAAGTTTAAAATTAAATTTAAGGATATCTCGCGATTCAAAGTTACGTTCAACCTTTAATAGCGATAAAACTAGCTACTAGATCTCACGACCGCCTTTATAGGCGCGCTACGGAAATACCGCTACGATAGTAGAAAAATCCTCCTCGGCGTCTTCTTTATAGACGAAACCTATCGGATAAGATAGTACCGATACGTTAGCGAATTGGTACCGAAGGATAAGCGTCACGCCGAAGAAACGTAGTCTTACTTTAAGGATTTTACTCTTACCCTTATTAAGAATACCGCTAACCTCTAAGCCGAAGTTTAGGTCCAACTCGAGAAGACCTTTCAACGGTCCGACGAGGATCCGAGGGAGTTTTATGCCCGTCTCGATACCCTTAAACAACACTTTCCTCGCCCTTCGGAAACGGAAAGAAGCCTCTCCTTCTTCGCGAAGCTTTAATATCCGCTTTAGAACCTTATTAACCTCTATATACTTAACCTCCTAAAGACTTAGGACGAGATAATCAATATCGCCTACTACTACTAGGAGATTCTATAGTCTAAGGAGAAATAGAAGCGTAAAGCCGACGATAAGGCCTCGAACCAAGGATTCTTTAAGCGCCGCTCCTAGGAATCGTCCTATAGTTCCTACTTCTATCCTAAATTCAAAACCGATTACCTACGTAACCCTAAACACTCTCGCGGACCAAACTAGGGCTAGCACTAGCCTTACCGTAACCAGAATAGGAACCAACGCTATACTAATAATCCGAATAAGGAACCGGTCCGAAACCGTGGCGACCTATCTCAACCTCGAGAAAAGAATCCTTTCGGACGAGACAGACGACGCCTTACGTACTTTAACTATAGTAGTAATAGCTATATACAACCTACTTATCCTCGGGGACGCGCCTATATAGGCGAATTCCTTTAGGAAAAAGCCAACGAGTCGGAGTAAACTCTACGTCTCCGACTCCTTATCCTTAAGTAGAGACTACCTACCGTCTTTATATACCGATTCGCGTTCGAAACATAATCGAAATATATACGGACCTCGATAGCTATACTAAGATTAATATTGTTAGTTTTTAGTTTGTTAAGACATATAAACTTCAACTAGCTAAGCTATCCGGACCCCTTATTAAGGCCGTTAATATATTCTTAATACCTACCTACGGCGTATAGAAGGTCCTAATTACTATAACTAATTCCCGTAGAATAGTTAAATCCTTCGAATACCTATATATCGCTATCGACCGCGATCCCGACCTATAGGGTAGCCCTATCCTCCTCTCTATAACAACGCTTTAATACCTAAACGTCTACCTTACGCTAGCGTCTCGCCTCTAGTAGTATAAAGTATTATCTATTACAATTAAGAAACCCTATACCTTCGCTAAGCGTTCCCGTAATCTAGCCTACGTCTTCGTAGCTATTAAACTACCTAAGGAAATCTAGATTCCCAGGGATAATAACGACGATTAACCTCCTTAGGACCTATTAGGAATCCCTACCGAATTATAGGAGTTTTATAATATTTTCTCTTACGAAAAGGTAGCGATTCTCCCTCCGTTCAAGGATACCAATCATACTATCGAACTTATCGCTAACCAAACTCCCCCTTTTAGTCTAATCTACTCTCTCTCACAAAACGAACTAGTAGAACTACGCCGATATATCGACGAAAACCTAGA